>VZTT01003503.1:66053-102282 GCA_013400855.1 Buphagus erythrorhynchus
TGGTATTTCTAACAGATTTATCTTTATAACAAGAATATTTGGCCTCAAATCAGTTACTGAGGCTAGAAGTAGTATAACATGAATGGCACCACGTAATTTACACAAATACTGAGTCTGTCCCTCTGAGACATCATCTTCCCAATTCACCTGAACTTACACATTGAAATCAGCTGCATTCTCAGGCCAGTAGCCCTATTAAACTGTTGCGAGGTTTACTTACTTTCCAAAGTCTTTAACAGTTATTTCTTTATTATGAAATGTGTTTTGGAAAAAATTACATTAATTTACTTAAATATTTCTATTGGTCTGATTAATTGAAGATACATAGGCCTTAGTCTGCTGAGGCTCCGTATGTGCTTAGGTTCATGAAATTTGAATAGTTGCAGTCAGTCATGAAAAAGAACCTAGAAGGTGCTATTTGTCCCCAAGTTGTGACAGCTCAATTGTGAAACTTAGTCTGGTAAGATAAAGGTGCTTGAAAGGCTAAAGATTGTTGGAGATCACAGGGAATCTTGGGCAGTTATTGATACCTGTGGTGGAAGGATACCAAATGTACATTTCAGATTAGACAGTCTATTCATTCATTTTTTTGCTTTCTTAATGTAGAAGCTACTTGTCCCAGTTAATTATTATGAAGAGATGAGTTCTCCATTTTTTTCTTCCCAGAGATTAAATATTTTTAATAACAAAAAGCAGATTTTGTTCATGTAGTAATCTTGTTTCTTTCAATCAACCTGTTGTTCAGCCAGCTGCAGTTTTGGGTAATTACTTAGTGCCAAAAGAGCTGCAGCTACTTGCTTTTCTTCTAAGAGGATGTGAATCCCTCAGGGATGACATTAATCTATAACCCAGACAAAACAATCTGGTTTAACATATTTTAGGTAGAGATATCAATTAGTGATAAGTATTATAGTCTTTTGACAGTCATGTATAGTTGGGAATTGAGAAATCAACCTATGTTAGAACTGCATCTGTTTTGTTTTGGATTTTTTTTTACTGTTACTGCTTTATATTTTCTGTCTTAATGTCAATGCATAGTGTTGTAAATTATCACGTTGCAAAAAACAAAAAGTATTCCATGATTAGCTTTCTCACTGGAGTGAAGGTGTTGTTTATGCAGACTTCAGTTACAGCTTTGGAATCCATCATTAAACCCTGCTGTTACCATGTGGAGAGCAGTGATGTGCTGGTCCAACACGTTGTGCATGTTTGTCAGGTTGCTTGGTCTCTGCTGCTTTATTTATTGCAGGTAATACTGACTAATTGTGCTGAGGACTTTTTTGTAAACAGAGTCACAAGGAAGTCCATTCTGGACAGCAGAATGTTTATGTATGAGCTAAGCATGGATAGTATATGATAGAGCTATCATTTCACATTTCTTGTACACTTAATGTAAAATAAACATACAGGAAACTAAGAGTAGATTTGGAAGTGATTTGTGTGAAGCATTTTTTGTGGCCAGGTGTGAGTCAGAACAATTTTCAAAATAAATTATTTATCACTTACCTGAATGTGTTACAGTTTTGATAGAAATTTCCTTATAGCTCTGGCTGACTTAGACAATCTCAGAGATGTTTAAAAGAAGTGTCTGCAAGATCTGTGTTGTTTTGAGGATTTATTTCAGACTGACTTTTGCCAGAGGACATGTTTAAATTAGAGGTACCTTTAATAAAACTTCAAATTTACCTATGTATATTCTATAGTTCCAGTAATACAATAGTTCTAGTAAAAGTATAGTTCTAGTAATACAGTAGAGCTCCTTGTTAGAACAAGAGATAGGTGGTAGTTCTTTATTATTTTGACATTCAGTGGTATGAGTTTGAGGTAGCTGGATGTCTAGAATATAGGGAATCTAGCTTAATAATTTTAAATATAGCTCTGTATGATGGCATGATTTCATAGTTCTACCCAAGAAAGATCTCTAGTTTTTTTCTCTCTTTACTGATCTCTTTGTTTTTCTTTATACATTCATTGCAGTGTTGCATTGTTCTATTAAAAAAGCTTTTGAAGAAGAAAAAATACCAATTTTCAGGATTTTTGGAAAGGATTCATTATTTTGGCTCTTCCCCAAAATTCATTTCATACCATATTCCTCGTGTATCCTTCCTTCATTTAGAGGGAAATTGCATAATGCCATGCAGTGACTTCTTTAGAAGATGTTAAAAAACACCATTTGCTCTTCTAAAGTATCCTCTACTCAGAATTTTTAGATGTCTCTGTGTGTATCCCTTCAGATTGAAGAGGGAGCTACTCAATGAATGACACTGTCTGCCTAAAAGCCTCCTAAGTCACAAATGGCAACCAAGTTTACCTCTTCAGCACTGCCTGACTCCATCCCTTCTCTCCCAAGTCTGAAAGCTTTCTGTCAATGTTGATGCACTCATCCATAAATGCCCAGAAAAGTTACATTAAAGATAAATACCACTGCTGTCATACCTTGGAATTCTATCCTCTCATATATTTAGCATTAGTTTCTTGGGTGCTCAGCAGGGAGCAGTGGGCATGGAAATTAAGTGCATCAGATTCTGTCCTGTTCTATGCAGCAAGAATAGAGTGAATAGAACTAGAGAAGAGGGTTGTCTCACTTGCATGGACTGCCCATCTTTGCACATACTCCATTGCATGTGCTGCTTCTTCCACCAACTAGAGAGGAGACTTAAGATTCCTATTCTAGGGCAGTCACTTACAGACCTACTTGATTAAAGCTTAGACAAAATAAGGCAGTCTGCATTTAAGGAAATGGACCCTATTTCATCATTTCTGCATCTCATGCTGTAATTGTGATTATTAATTAGAAGAATTGCAATTGCTTTTACTGTATGCACTAACTTTTGCTTCTCGAGACTTCAGCAACAATGAAGAGTTAATCCACACACATTTCAGTCTTAGCTTTGAAATGTATAGACCTTTGACCATGACTAAAAAATAAGTAAATGAATGCTGTAATGTCTTCAGAGGATAAAGACTTCTAGGGTGGGTGTTATAAGCCATGTAGACTTCTGGGCATTGCTTTGTGATAGTTTTGCATTTATAGTGGTGGAGTAATTAGTAAAGCTGCTAATTCCTGCAGTGCCAACAGCCGGACCCTGTTCTAGGTTTGGCAATAGCATTATTGGAGCCTGAAACACTTAAACAGGCTACCTCAAAATTTTATCTAATACAGCCAAAGTGTGCTGAATAGTTCTTGCTACACATCTTCACTGATTAAGTGCAAAATAATAATAGCCTCAGAAAATACATGAAAAAATAAATAGTACTTTCAGATTTTTGTGAGGAAAAACTAACTTCTAAACCTTTTATAACTGTATTGCTGTTAGTTGTTTATACTCAAATCCATTTGCCTTGTTTCCATGAACACTTTAAATTGCATTTATTATTGTACATAGTGAGAAATACTTTCAGTTCTTGATTGCTGTTTTTTTTTTCCTTGTTACAAACTCTTCCACTCAGGAAGGAATGGTACTCATTTCACTATACTTTAATAATTTTTCCTGGGGAAGTATTTTTGTATGTTGCAAATACATTGCATCTGTGATTTTTAAGGAAATGCTGATTAGCTTCCAGGATACTTACAGCATTGCAAGGTAAGCACTGGAGGCAATTCAGCAGAGGATTGCCTGTCAGTGAATTCCTGGAGAAGAACGTGTGGGGTGGCTCAGGAGCTGGGGATGTGAGAGGGTCAGTTCCCTCATGCAGTGAGTGCTTCAAAAAGTTTGGGTGCCACTGTTACTTTAGCCTATTAAGCTGTTAAAAGTTACTTTGCCTCTCTGAATGGGCACCCAAGGATACTATTTTATTGTTCAGGGTTTTACTGACTTCTTAGATGTTCCAAATTTCTACCAAGTTCTATATTTTTTTCCCTGTGGGACAGCTAGCTGACTTCTATTTTCACATACATTAATGTTTCAGGTTGGTATTTCTCAAGTCCATATTTTATGAATGTGTTGATTTATCAAAGATGTGTAAACCACCATTAACTTCTTTCCAGTCCAGTGAAGTTACATGCAATGTATTATATTAAAGCAAGCCCAATGCAAACTTGGACTAAATAAAAATATCTCAGCAGCATAAAATATTAATAATATGTTGAATTACAGAAAAATAAGGCTTTGAAAAGTCATATGCTCTATATTGCCATGCCTTTAACTGAGTCATGTATGTTTTTATAAGATCTCTCTGTCCAGATGGATGTTGAAAATACCAGGTGATGGAAACTGCACAACACGTCTCCCTGGTTACTCGGTGCCACTGCTATTTGGGAAATACTTCTTCTCCAGTGCTAGCATTTTTGCAAAGACCTTCCTGTAGTTTAAGCTTCTGTCATTTCATTCAGTTATTCCTTCTTAGCTTTGCACGTTTGATTCCTTGTGTTCAGCCCCCTCAGGGCAGCTTGAAGAGCAGTTCAGTAAACGAATTCTGCAAACCCTGTGTGTATACTGGTAGCTTAGTGGTTGTTTTTTTCCAGCTTTATGTGGGTTAATGTGTATGTGCACTCTATGACTGTGAACACATTAAAAAGGTGGTTGGGCATCTGTATTTTCATTTGAATATCTGTTGATGAAAATGTTCTATTGCAAACATCAGTCAAAAATTGCATGGATCAGGGTCAGTCTTGGGAGAATTTTATGTCCATGAAGTAAATTGATACTTTGTGGTATATATGATCTTTCTTCTGGTTTTAAGTAATTTTAAATGAATTCTCAATTAATTGCAGCATGATGAAATTCCATTGTGGTGTATGTAAAAATGAACTTGACAGCATCCTAGAAAATTTAGTGCAAGATGGTTCCTGGTCAGTGATAGCTCAGATGCTTTTTAGCTGCTGAGAATCTCAAGAGGAGCTGGTTCACAAGAGATATGGTTGTGTGCATCTGTGTGAGTGTAACGCAGCAGGAAGAAGAAAGAATATGCAGAATAAGAACAGCATGAGCTTTTCATTGTCCAGATGATCATAACAAAGTGAGACTATTTAGTGTTATGAATTAGCAGTCAAAAAATGTCTGTTGCCTTGCAAATGACTTTGTGCCTGTCTCTCGTATGTCCTCTGGTTACCTTAATAGTGGTATTTCAGAGATACTTTACTCTTTTTAAAAATTAATAGAGCAGTTGTTAAATTAGGTACTTATTTGCTAGATATATAAATGTACAAATTATGTATTAGATTTTATTTTAATAATTAAATACACACTCTTTCATGAGTTGTTAGCAGCTATCATACAGTATTTCATACCATTGCACTGAGTGTAAATGAACTTGGGAAATAACTCCTTCATTACAACCACTAAAACATCACTTCAAAATCTTTAATCATATCCGTACTTGCTTGTGACTTTTTCACAGGCTGCCACTCCTTTTTGCTTGTCACCAGTCTTTTCAGTGTCAAACAATTTGGAAGGGTGAAACACTAAGGGGGAGCTTGTACAAGTCAGAAGACAGTGGGACAACTTGAGTAGGATCTTTCAGGTATCCAGTGATAGGACTTGTGGGAATGGTTCAAAGCTGTGCCAGGGGAGGCTCAGACCAGATGTCAGGAAGCATTTTCTCACCCAGAAGGGTAATCAGACTCTGGAACAGGCTTCCTAAAAAGTGGGAGTCAGACTTGGAAGAGGTGAGCATTGTAGGTCCCTTCCAACTGGAACAGTCTGTTGTATTCTACACTCCATTCTCTAGGAATGGGAAGGGAGCTGAAAGCATGTGTCAGTTGAAGCTGGAACATGAGTGCTGTAGAGAAGTGTCAGGGTGACATGCTGCAGGTTGCCAACCCATTGGCTGTATTCCCCTTTCAGGGCTTTCTCCTCCCCATCTGTGCTATACTCTATTGCTGTCCTCTCTCATGTGCCATTCTGCTGCCTCGTCTGCCTCCTGGCTTTTGCAGCAAGTTGCCTTGCAGCTGTGCCCTGAAAAGCACGTAAGGAGTAGTGTGAAAACATATGTCTTCATTTGAGGTGATAGATGCTTTTATCATTCATTGTTTCAGTTTTTCATGTTGTTGTTAAAGATGGAGAACCTCAATAGTGAATTTCCATAATTCGAGTTGAAGAGATTACATCTAAGACTGATTTTAGCACTATTCCTCTGAGCATGTTTGAGTGCTGGTGTTTGTTACTAATGACCATATGGCTGTCATCTCCATTGTTATTAATTCACAGAAAAGTCCTAGAATTTTCCTATCTCCTGTCACTGTGTTTTTATGTCTTTTTATCTTTGATGTGGTATGTGCCTGCATTTAATTCTTCCAATGTATTTTCTCCTTGTTAGTAAATGACCCACCAGTTACTCTGCTCATTTTGCTTTGACATTTACGTTAAGGTCCTGTATCTTTTTTTGTGTGTTTCTTCAGAACACCTGCTACCAGTGAAAAATATGCTCGAACAAATGAAGGCCATTTTGATTGTATACTTCAGCAGTAGGTATAAAGATTTAGATATAAAGCTGAAGAACTGATTTAAAATCAGTGAGCTAACATATTTTTGTGACTTCCATGATGTTATGTATGCCTGAGATGGTCAGATTCATAATTTTTCCAAGGATAATAAACATGTTGAAGTTTTAGTAACCTAACATGCTTCAGCATTGGATTGCATTGGACAAGGAAAAGATGTAAAATACATTCATGTATTTAACAATGCCTATATTCATTATGAAAAATGCCATATTGATGTTTATAAGAAGTATTTCTAAAATTACAGTATAAAGATTTCATCATCAGTTAATCAAGACAAATTAGTTGTTGAGGAGTACATAAAAATAACAGTGGAATTTATTTTAACCTTATCACAATAAACATAAGTAAATACTTTTTCAGTGAAGTGTAGACCTACTGTCATTGGGAAAGAGAAGACATACAGTAGTAATATTTTATTTCTTTGTGTGATCCTGAGAATTGGAAATCAATTTGTGTGACCAGAGCTGTAGATTGCCCAGATGGTTACTTTATTTATGGCTGTTATTATTGTGCTTATGATACCTTGAGATGCTTATTAGATCTGTGTACACAGATACAGTGGGCTTTAACCTGCTTACTCATCACTTTGTGCTGATACTTTGATAGTGCTTTTTGCTGGTGCTATAATTGTTTAGGGTTTTCATTTTTTGTTTGGAAAATAATATCATTGTATGAAATATTGATTGTATATATACTCCTTTCAAAATAAATTCATTTCAAAATAAATAAATTTTGTTCTCTCCAGGTGAAACCATGACACTTGGCTATTTTCGGTGACACTGGCATTAAGATAGAGTGATCTATCTGTCTGTAACAATATATTTACAAACTGTATAGAAAACATATACTGGAATATTTGGAATAATTTAGATTTTACTTCAGGACTTCTGAAAGTATATAATATAGTATACAGATGGCTGCCAAATGTCAGCCTTCAATGGGGTTGTCATGGTTTTTGCTGAAAATAAGGTAGCACTGAGCATGCAAATACCTCTTATCTTTTTCTTAGAGCATCTGGTATTCAGTAGCATAGAAAATCAGATATCATGATCCTTAGTAGGATTTAAGTGATATATGTGGAGCCACTTAGGTGGAGTGAGCATGTTTGGAGGGTATGTGCTGGTTTCACCTGGGGAAAGACAGACTCAGAGGTTTTTCTCTATGAGAATTTCCTCTGTGAGTTAATGGGACCAATTGAAGGCTCGTTTAGTTATTGACAGCCTGAAAAACCAATTGGAGAAAGTTAGTTCGCTCCATGAAGACATATTTTCAAGGAGGTAACCCGGGAAAAAGCTCTCTTTTATTTCCGGTGGCTGAGCAGGTAACACCGGCCCAGCTTGGACTCCCTCCCATGCTGGGAGGAGGCTTGGAAGGCCCCGTTTGCAAACCAAAGAACCCAATAGCCAGGAAAAGAAAAAGCTCATTAATAAGATCTCAGCCCTGCTTCCTCCCCCGTGGGCCTGCGGCTCTGGCGGGCCTGGCTCCTGCTGCCAGCTCAGAGCAGCTTTGTGGGGGCCAAGCCTGCCCAGCCCCCGTGTGGCCTGGGGGGAGGCAGCCGGGCCCTGTCTGGGGAGCAGGGGTGGCCATGGGCAGTGTGGGGCTGCAGCTGAGCCCCTGAAAGGCTGATGGAGATCTCAGCCATCCCTCACCCAGCACGGCCTAGGGGGAGCAGCCGGGCCCTGTGTGGGGAGCAGGGGTGGCCATGGGCAGTGTGGGGCTGCAGCTGAGCCCCGGAAAGGCTGATGGAGATCCCAGCCACCCCTCACCCCGCAGGCCCGGGCCTGGCCCAGCTCTTGCAACTTCTGTATAAAACTTTAACTCTTTAGTGCTCAAATAAGACTTGCAGACCTTCGGCTTTCCTTTAAACAAACAAACAAACAAAAAAATAAAAAAAACCCAAAAAAAAAAAAAAACAGAAAACAATACAAAGTCAGTAAAGCAAGAGCTACGTTTTTTTTAGATAGAAGAAAAATAAGAAGATGCTATGAAAGTTAACTGAAAATCCTTTTGTAAAGTTGTAAAAATGGACTGATATCACACTGAAAATTCCTATAAACTGTGGGAAAAAAAACATAAAAAATTAGAGTGTTCCATTTGATAAATCATTTGACTAAAAGCACCTGTGTTAAAAATCTTTGCCCTGAAAAGAAAGAAAATCTCAGTTTTCTGAAAATAAAGCATGAATTAAAAAAAAAACCAAAAAAACCCACAAGTTTTACTTTAAAATAGTTCATCCTTAAAAGTAATACCCCATGAGTTTAACATAGCCCATAAGCACAGATTTAGAAAAGATGTGAAAACGGGAAAAGCTTCACGACTTTACAAGTTTTTTTTCCTGGGCAAATGCAAATTGTAAAAGTAAAACCACGAAAAAACTAGGTTTTTCTCCCTCCTTGTAAAAAAATCCCTGTAACCTGACAAGAAGAAACTTCTCTCCGAAGTAAACTGAAAAAAAGACTATTTAAGTTAAAAAGACTATTTAAGTTAAAAACTGACTAAAGTAGTTTTTTGTATGTTTGTTCTGTTATTATGAAGGTTGAGAAGGGGAAGGAAGGAGTAGTCTGAAAATCTTATTCTGAATTTACTTTTCTTTCTCTTTCTTTGTGTAGTTAATAAAGTTTTTTGTACCCTTTTAAGTTTTAAGCCTGCCTTACTCTTTTACTCCTAGTTCTGTCTCACAACAAAAAATAAATATATTTAAATTAGCAAATCAAAACTATAACATTTTTTAGTACATTAACCAAAAAATTCAAATTAAACCAAAACATTTTTTAAAAAAATTAAATAAAACCAAAACAGGGTAGTAACAGAGTAATCAGAATCTAATGTATGTGAGCTAGAGACCCACGGTGAAACTTGGGATCCACAGAGAGCAAGCAGAAGGCTTTGCAAAAGTGAGAATCCAGTGCACTGCTCAGCAGTGCTGCTTTTATGGTAGGAATAACAGGAGCAAAATAAGAAAATAATAATCTCCATAAGAATCGTGCTGATCTTTTGAAGATTCAGAAGTACTTTCTTCAAGACCATTCTTAAGGCAACCCCAGATCTTTGAATTTTTGTGTCATTCATTCATTCAATACCATTGCATACAATGAAAACAAAAAAAGGCAACATATTTGAATTAGAAGGAAAAATAATCGAAATACAGAAGATATTTCTGTGTAGGTTGACAGCAAGTTTTTGTGCCATTATTGTATTGGCTCTATTGAGAAGGAAATGCTATTATGCTTAGTTTATTTTTATGCCTCCTGCCACTGCAGACTCTTCCTCTGATTAAAGGACTAACATCTACTGTGAGGGCCTTTTCTTTCTTCTGCATTACCCATGACTTAATCAATTTTGGAATATGCTGAACACAACACAGTGCAGAATAATTCATAACATTTGCTATACTTGACAGTTATAAGGTTTATATTATTTGTTTTGTAATTTCTTTACACATCTCACCTAGCTAATAGCAAGAGTGGACTATTAAGATGTTTACCAATGCTTCCTTCAGCTTGTTTCTTTGCAATTACAATTCTAACACAATTACTTCAAATAAATGTCTCTAAACAAAAAAATGGTAATTATTAGCCTATTAGTTTATTTTACAGTTGAATCTTGAATTCAAAATGAATTTAGCAGGAACAGATAGTACTCGTATATCCTTCTTCAGTTCAGTATGAATTAATGTAAAATGAGCAGCCAAGTTTACTTATATTGCTCTACAATCCTTTTACAAAATTACTGATGTTATTTAAGGCCACCCTTGGTCAAAGATCTGACTGCCTAGTAGAAGTACATGAGAAGATTGGATGCTTTGTTAAAGAATACTTCTCTTTATGAAACAAAAATTCCATTGTGCTTGACGACCTTTTGCATATAGAAAAAATTCTGAACATACAGTTGAAAGTGTCCCAATAGCATAAGGAATGATGTGATGCACTACATAATTTCTCTGGTACTGTGCCCACAATACCTTGTGTTCTATAAAACAGTTTTAGAGCTATTAAGACTTTAGAGTTGTACCTACACTACTAGCTTTTCATACAGAACAGTGGTGCTCTGGAGAGAAAAAAGAAAAAGGATTATTTCTTCATCACGTCTGTTTGTCTTACTTAGGTGTACTGAAGATATATATCTGCTAGCACGTGGAGTAAAGCATTCTAAAATGCTCCTGAGCTGTGAATAAAACCAGTGACTTTATTATTAGAATATATTTATTAACATTCTGCTATGAAAAAGTTTAATTTTTAACCATCTGAATTTATGAAACTCATATACATGAGAAACTTTCTAAAATTAGGAACAGCTCTTGCTTGTAGTGCAAAAGGCAATGCAAGATGAATATTTAAGGTGAGTTTGATCTCAGGTTCTCTCTAGGGAGTATCACATTGCCTGCAGTGCCAATACAAGACAGTTCAGGGTGATACCCACATCCAGGGATATCAGGTTCTCTTCCCTTTTGCTTGCAACGAACATACAAGTGAGCAGTGAAAGATCAGTTTATCTATTTATCTAGTCTGTCTATTCTGCTAATTTTTCATGTTTGCCTCTCTTGTTGCTTCTGCAATTTCTCTCAGGATGTCAGCTTAAATCTGCCTGATTTGTATCCCTTGAAAACACTTCTGATTGTCCTTTCTTAGAGCTTGACTTGTGATTTTTATCTTTCCTTCCTACAACAAGCAGGTTATGTTTCTTTCTTCAGATCTCTTCATAACATTTTCTCCATTCTGTCACCCACCCAGTCATTCATCATTTGTTACTGAGATGTCATCTCCTAGCTAAGATTTGCCTGCTGAGCCACCCCTCATCACTCTTCTTGCAGATCCTCAAGGAGAAATATCTTTACTCTTCTCATGTGGTTGTCCTCCATGATAGCACCTGTAAACTGCATTGGTTTGTCAGTGTCGTATTAGAAAACAACTCTTGCATATAAGAGGGTTTCTTTAAAATTTGTCTTTTTCCTGATGCTTAATATTGAAGGTTTAATTGGAAAAAACAATGTATAAACTGGCACTGAAATGAAAGCTGGTAATGTTTGCCAGAGCCAGCTGGGACTGTCTCTGCTGGACATGGGGGAAACTTCTGGCAGCTTCTCACAAAAGCCAGCCCTGCAGCCCAAACCTGGCCATAACAAACCCAATAAATACTCTAAGAAGGGTATAAACGTAATAAGACTGGGCCTCTCCTTTCTTTAAACTGTAGTACTGAAGAGTGTAGTAGGTGTCTATGTTCATTGCTCAAATACCATCTTTTTGGTGGGATTTTGTATAATAGGAACAACAGGCAAGGAAAACCAGTGGATGGATTAGTTCATATTCACCAAAAAGTCATGCATTTTTCTTGTCTTATTCCTACTGATTTCCTAATTGTGTTTTTCTAGATCTAAGCATATTTAGTGGAATCTGAATCTCAGAAGAGCCCTTTCATCCTACAAATGAGGATGTGTTGGCACAATGCTGTGATTCATGGGCAGGTTTCATAGTGTTGGATCTAGTGCTATACTGGCTGTAGAGAACTTCATGATCCAGTCCTGGCCTTATTTGCAAGCATTAGGGATGTGGCTTCAAAAGATACCTGCTCATCTGAATCCTTAATTTCAGGATAAATTAAGTACTTAAACATCTTTAAAATGCAGGGCTAAGTTATTTTTTTTTCCTTAAACATGTCAGTTTTAGAACATCTCTCTGTTTTTATATTTCTTTTTAATTTAGGGTTTTCACAGCCTGTTTTGTACTGATCTCAGGGCATACAGTTGTTAGAGCTGCTGACACACAAGTAAAAAATTCTGCTTCAGTTTCATGATGTCTTTTGTTTAACCCGTTCTGCACTGCTGCTGGTTTGTCATAGCTAAACATTTCTGTGGACTTCTTACACAAAGCTTTCTCAGATGCTTCTCCTTTAATAAAAACACATAATTTCTCCTGAAACATTTCTTTTCAAATTCATAGAATTTATTTCTATGAAATGATTTTCGTATGGCATGAGAGAGAGATGTTTAATATGGGACAATAGCCAAAATATAGTATAGATCACAAAGGTAAACCTGCATATTTTCCATTTTCTTTTGGCAGATAGCCAGACAGCCTCTTATGAGAAGTTACATTTTTCCAAGATTTTCAGTTAGCTACATGAATAATTGCTCCATTTTTTTGCTTGCAGATATTAGAATCTGTCTTCATATCATAATAGCCTAGCCCTTAATTTGTGTGCAGGAGTTTTAATTGGTCGAGACGTTTTCTATAGCAGCATGCATCTTCTGAAATAGAGCAGCACACATCTTTTGATTAATGCAGGCTAAGTCACTGGAATGCTCATGGTGGCAGCATCAATTTCAAGGCAGAAAAACGAGAAAAGAATGCAGAGAGAATAGCAAGCTTGTTATTACCTATGTCACTTTATTAGTATACTAATGTTTCAAAATCTAGATTTTTGCTTACCAATATGCTATTCAAACACTATTTTCTATTAGGAAGTTCTTGGTTTTGTTTTCCTACAAAAATTGAAATAAGTCAATTTTATGGAAAATTCCTTTCATGTCTGTTGTGTAATTTCAATTGTAGAAGTATTTTTAAAGTAGGACACTTCCTGTGTGTATTGCTTGACCTTGCTTGACTTGGCCATCTTGGACTTTCTAGAATACCCTAGCAAATACTCTAGAGGCATTTAACATGTTAATATAACATTCATATGGAGTTTATTTATCCATTTACTTTTTATTTTTAAACCCTGATATATAAAGTTGCTAAGAAAAGAAGAGACTGTTATTTACTTAAGTAGATAGCAAAATTAATATTTAACATTAAGATTTCAAAGTGTGCCTAATCAGTGAGATGGTCTATCTTTGCCCATTTCTCTTTTAGCTCCCGTTCAGAAACAATTCTGTTCTTCCTCTCTGATATCCCTTCTTATTCTCCACCCAAGTGTAGTCTTCAGATTTGTTCCCTTGGTTTCTGGTGTCCTGCCTGATAACTTGTTGCTGAAGATTGATGAAGCACATGAACTTTTGCCCTTCTCCTGTATATATCTTTTGTTTGTTTGTTACTTCGGTTAAACCTGTCATCTCTTCTCTTGTTTTTCTGCTTCGTGTTTCCTTGAGTGTCTCCTGGCCATCTCTTGACACCTTTTCTCTCCATATTTCCGACCTCGTTGCCTTCTATCTTCATTATGGCTTACCCCTTTTCTAGAAAATATTTTATAATGGAAAACAAGCTATATCTATAGTGTCTAATGGCATGACTTGTACAATATTTTGGAAAGCAGTCACAATACTTAATTTTTCTTTCTGGAAAATAAGAAAATGTTTTTCAGCCAAGAAAAGAGTATAATCCATTGTAGGTTTTGGAAAAAAACAGAAGAAAATAAAAGTGCAGATAAAACTTTTTGTTTCTTTTCTATTCTTTCCCTCTTTTTTGTTTGCTTAATATTTTAATTTAGTTACTTTTTAATTGCTCACAATTGCTGTTTTTGTAGATGCATGAAAAGACCTATATCCTTCCTTGAAGCATCCTTTTGAACAAATGCTTTTAAAATGACATTAATATTCTCATCTGGGTAGCCATGAAGCTATGTGTGGGCAAGAACTGACATGCCCCAATGATGACCAACAATTTAACCTCTCTTACAAGAGCATGTAGTGACAGGACAAGGGGTGATGGCTTCAAACTGAAAGAGAGTAGGTTTAAATAATGTATTAGGAAGAAAATCTTCACTGAGGGTGAGGGTGGTGAGGCATTGGCCCAGGTTGCCCAGAGAAGTTGTGGATGCTCCATCCCTGGAAATGTTCAAGGCCAGGCTGGATGGCGCTCTGAGCAACCTGGTCTTGTGGAAGGTGTCCCTGTCCATGGCAGGGGGCTTGGAACGACATGATCTTTAAGGTCTCTTCCAACCTTTAACATTCTATGATTCTCTCCAGTACTAGGAGTGCTGTATATTTTCTGATTGAAACAAAAATTTATCTTGTATTTTCATGACCCCATAAAATTGAAATGATGAATATGTGAGTGCCATTGATGGCATCCATCCTAAAACAGAGAAGGCTATGGGATTTTATCAACATTAAAAAACTCCACCGTTGAAAACACCCCAGAATTATACATACCAAGATCTGAAGGAGTATTTTTTTGTATGAAATGGTTAAAATTTGTTG
The DNA here is from genome assembly GCA_013400855.1 of Buphagus erythrorhynchus. NCBI lineage: Eukaryota > Metazoa > Chordata > Aves > Passeriformes > Sturnidae > Buphagus > Buphagus erythrorhynchus. The sequence continues at coordinate 80,633 of VZTT01003503.1, forward strand.
AAAAAATAAGCACTTCCACAAAAATATTAAATTCCTTATTGGCTCAGCATCAAGTTGCAGTTCTTGTGTTGGGTAAGCAGACCTGTTTTGCAATTATCAGGTTGTCTTGCAACACAGTGTACTCCTGGACATTTTCTTCTTCTTCGAGAATGAGCCTGTGGCATTTTCTGAACTTGAGAGGCTGTTTCCTGTGCTAATCAAGGCAGCTGACAAACCCTTCAGCATGCTTGAATCAGTGTGGGTTTGTCCAAGTTCTTTCTTTGCCCTGTACACCCTTAGGCACGAATTGACAGATTTAATTTTTTTATTTTTTTTACCAGCTGCTGAGATGGTTTGCAAGAGAAATGTAACCAGATGAAAAGGCTTACTAGTCTGAGACATAAAAGGCAGACAAATGGATAAATTTCCTTTTAGCTTTTTCTTTGTGAATTGTAGTTTTGCCTGTTCTTTAAATAATTCACGATTAATCTGCAGCAGCATAAGCACTTTCATCTGGAGATGATTAATTGGGATGCTTGTTGTGAAGCAGGACAGTTCCAAAATGTGGCCAACCTTGGAGATCTCACTACTGTTTCAGCACAGTTGGGAAAAAAGAGCTCCTTAGGAGAAGAAGTTTTTGTATGCCTGTTAGTGAACAGTGAGGTATATTGTGAAGGTGACATATAAAGTGGGAGACAGGAAAGATATAAAAAGTGTTCCCAGATACACTAGGGTATAATGGACATTTTCATTTGCTTGGTGAATCTAAGTAAGGCAGTTGCTCTTTTTCACACTGAGAATCAAGGCCTACCTGCCAGTTACCTTTCTGGAAGGAACTTGCTCCTGAAGAAAAGCAGGGCATATACCAATTTTGTATGGCTTTCTGGGTAACAAGATTAACCAACATTCAAATTGGTGAACAAAACAAGCAGAAAGGTGCTTACACTTTCTAGATGAAATTTAATGTCTCTGTTTACTTAGAATCATGGAGGCCTTCCCAGCCTTAGATATTCTATGATTCTAAGATCGAGTCCATTAACCAGTGCAGCCAAGTTCACCACTACACCGTCTCCCTAAGTACCACATACTACATGTTTTTTGAACACTTCAGGGATGATGACTTCACCACTTCTCTAGGCAGTCTGATCCAGTGCTTCACCACCCTTTCAGTGAAGACATTTTTCCTAATAGTGATTCTAAACTTCCCCTGGAACAAGTCCTCTTGTCCTGTCTATTTTGTTACATGGGAAAAAAGATGGACACACACCTGTGTGCACCCTCCTTTCAGGTGGTAGTAGAGAGCAATTCCCTGATTTTCCTTTTCTCCAGGCTAAACAACCCCAGGTATCTCAGATGCTCCTCATAAGACTGGTGTTCCAAATTAATTTCCAGAATTATATTGTAGTTCTTTATTCTGTTCTACACAAGTCTTCATTGGGTTCATAGTGCTTTACTGGGTTGCAGTACATTATTCCCTAAACAGTTTAGTGATGAATATGCTAGTAAGGAGGAGGGTAATGAAGAGCCTGCATAGTGGCAGCTATGGGCTCCTATGTCAAAAATAATTTTATTATATTCCCTCTCAGTCATGTAATCTGTGCGTCTGCATTTTTCAGGTATTAGGTGTTCACAAATCATAGGGCAAAATGAGTACTGGGATGTCTTTTATGGTAATTTTAAGAAAAATTTTCCAAGGAAATACAGTTCGTTTGTACAATTAAGGGATCTATTTGTCTGCCAGGCTCTTTTCCCCTAATATTTTCTAAACATGTCAGCTAATTTCAAATTTATAGGAAGCAGAAATTCATTAGTTACTGTTTTCTTAGCATTTTGTGGTAGTGACAAGGTAAAAGTGATGCCTGAAGTTGGGTGTTTGGGAAAGAGTCATAATACTCCTTAGTCTTTTGGAAATGCTGGTTCCTGGAAAAACTGTTGTCTCCCATGGAACTTATCCCAGTCTTTTCCACACTGATAATACAGCAAAGTGCACTGGGCTTGAGAAGTGAACTCTTGAGTCTGGCACAGACTTTTATGCCAGTTTTTCTATCCCCTGGACTACGAACTGCCTTGAAAGTGGGTGCCATTGCTTTAACTTCTAATGATGAAAAGCCATCTGTGGGAGCTGATAATATATTTGGGTTTATGGTATGTTGCTGTTATTAACTGCAGGACTTTAAGAAAAAGAAATGCATCTTTTTGACAGGGTGAAAAAATGATACTTGGCCATTTAGGTCAGTGGGGGGTCTTCTAGCCAGCTGGAGTTAGGAATATAATGCCTAGATATCATTTATGGATATCCACTTGTTTAAGGGCCTGGACTTACTCCTGGACTGTGACAAGCAGCTGTGTAGATTCATCACAATCAGGTTTTTCCTGTTATTGGGAGCTTCTCAGGTTGCTTGTTTCCTGTCAGGACTCTTGCTTACTCTGGATTCAGTTTCATATAACTGGTATTTGTTAGTGATCCCATCTGTGATGCTTTTTTTTTTTGCTTTTTCTTTTTCAGTCGATTTAGAAGCAAAGGTTCTGGTGGAGAAAAAAGGGTTACTTCTCATCACTGATTTTTAGATGTATGCCAGGAGCATACACTATACTCCTTTTATTTGAAAACATTATNGACGTCATATTACCTGATGTTAATGTGTTTTTTTTTCTTAGGAATACAAGTTCACTTGAAATTTCCTTGGTTGCCATAACGTATCCTATTTCCTGGCAGGACTGAGGTTTCCTGCTTTTTGTGGAATAGTTTGCAGATACTTGGTTTATATCAAGTTGTAAGAGTGTTCCTAATCTTGCCTCAGTTGCCAAAGCTCTTGCATAAATAAATTGAAGCTGAGAACATGCAGGATCACTTAACAAAAACTAGTATATAGTATATTTGTTCCTACTTCTGATATGGTTACTGGACTGCTTTCTGTATCCTTATGGCTATTTCATTAAATGGAACAGGCCCAAGCGTTGGTACCTTGTTCACATGTCCCTGTCATGTCTGTAGATCAGTAGGTGAGCAGTCAGTATTTAGACATGGCCTGAAGTGCAGTACAGGTGAGGAAAACCTACTGAGTTTGGTGTGAGCATGAGTGTATTCTGTCTAATCCATTGGAAAATCAAATGCAGAAAAATCCACAGGAGGCTGTGCAATAAAACCTCCACAGATTATTAAAATATCTTTAATTTTACACATTTTCTTCATTTCAGCTTATTTTGTTTTCACTGCACATTTACAAGTGTGTTAATTCAGGTTGCTGCATGAGCCATATATTTTCAGATACTGCTGTCAGTTTATCCGGAAGAGGCGGTATGGGAAGGTTGATCATCTTTTTAGTGTGTGCTGCTGATCCTCTGGAGCAACGATGTGTTTGTAAAGACTTCAAAGTGGAGGCTTAAAGCAAAGATGTGCTTTCCAGCGGGTTTGTGAGTGAAGGCTTATGTACCTTTCTGCTGTTCAGCTANACACTATACTCCTTTTATTTGAAAACATTATCCTGGGCTCCTTTTTTCCCCCTTGACGAGATAACAGGCTTTGATGAAATGGGTTGTGGACAGTTTCAAACATGTCTTCTTCACCTTTTAAAATTGATTTCTAGAAATGTTGTTGGAGGAATTGAAGGATATTTGCAGGAAACGAAACAAGTCTCCTTGACATCAGTATGTTTTAATTTAGTGCTGTGGCCTGGAAGAGGAAAACAAGTATTCTTAAGGTAACAGGACAAATCTATGAAAAACATGCATCTTGTTTGCCAGAGTATCAGTTGTGATACCACTCTAGGATGAGTTTTAATTCCTTGTGTCAAATAACCCAGAGTAATGACGTCATATTACCTGATGTTAATGTGTTTTTTTTTCTTAGGAATACAAGTTCACTTGAAATTTCCTTGGTTGCCATAACGTATCCTATTTCCTGGCAGGACTGAGGTTTCCTGCTTTTTGTGGAATAGTTTGCAGATACTTGGTTTATATCAAGTTGTAAGAGTGTTCCTAATCTTGCCTCAGTTGCCAAAGCTCTTGCATAAATAAATTGAAGCTGAGAACATGCAGGATCACTTAACAAAAACTAGTATATAGTATATTTGTTCCTACTTCTGATATGGTTACTGGACTGCTTTCTGTATCCTTATGGCTATTTCATTAAATGGAACAGGCCCAAGCGTTGGTACCTTGTTCACATGTCCCTGTCATGTCTGTAGATCAGTAGGTGAGCAGTCAGTATTTAGACATGGCCTGAAGTGCAGTACAGGTGAGGAAAACCTACTGAGTGTGGTGNGAGCAACGATGTGTTTGTAAAGACTTCAAAGTGGAGGCTTAAAGCAAAGATGTGCTTTCCAGCGGGTTTGTGAGTGAAGGCTTATGTACCTTTCTGCTGTTCAGCTATCACTAGTTTAGTCCTTCAATTTAAATATCAGTTTGTCAAAAAGTTCTTCTTTGTAACTGTTGCTCTCAGTCTCAAGTAAGATAAATGAAATGTATTGCAACTGAAGCATACATAGTCTTAATGAGCACCTGGATGCAACTTTTCTGTAAATCAAATCTTAAATGAAACAATGGATGTTTAAGAGAATGTCATTGTAGACACGTGAACATAATCGTTTTTAGCAGCACTGAATGTTTTGTTTCCTTCTTTTGTGCTTTTTTACCAGTTATGAATAAAAACTTAGAGGTTTTTATATATAACTATTTGTTTTATATATATGAATACAGTATTTTCCTGTCTGTATAGCAGTCAGAGCTATTCTTTGCTGACAGAGCACACTAGGAAGCAAAGGTCACACTCTGAGACTAAAATCTCTCCTACCTCTCAGCTGCAAATTCCTTGCATCTACCTGGGGTTTCATCATCATCTCTTCTGAACTTCAGTTTTCCTGTCAGTCTTTCAGATAACAGTGACTTTCTGAATGAATCTTTTTTTCATCCTAAATGAAAACTATTATTTTGATGTTTCATAGACTCCTTTCAGATACTTTGGTAACTGTCTGAGCAGAGATTATCAGCTCATTAGTTTTTATTGCTAACTGGAAAACCAGGAGAGGTCAGTGAGAAGCCTGAACTTCAAGCAAAATTTTATACTGGTTCTTCACTTCAGTACGTAGCAACTTTTCAGAATTTTCAATGTTGTGAACTTCTTGCCATCAGTCTTATTCTGCAGCTGTTCTACCTCACAGTACAGAAAAAATCTGAAAAAGGCTAAATAAGAGCCGAAAGGAAAAAAATGCCTGCTGGTGTATATCTCTCTCTTCCTCTGAGGACAGAATAGCAGGCATTATTATCACTAATAAGTTCTAGGACTGAAGAGAGTAAAAAAAAAAAAATCCCAGAAACTGTGAAGAGACAGAAAAGCTTCTTTTTGGCTGGTTACTCCAGCTGAGTAGAGTAACCCACTCAGGAATACCAGCAGCTTTCAGATAGTCAGGGATAGGTAATGAATATGCCACTGGTGGACTTACCCGCTATTTCATTGATTGATTCATCTTTCACCCTTATGTATCTGTTCCACACCACACAATATGTAGCACAGCACTGATATTTTCTCTTCAAATTAATCTCTAAGAACACTTCAATGTGTTCTGAAGTGTTTTGTTGAATGAATTTTGACACAGTAGAAACTACAAAAATATTTGGCAAAAATCTACTTTCCTTTTGTTACATGTCATAGCAACACAGTTTTCTAGGGTGTTCAATTCAAGGACACCTAGAGATATATTCACAAATTAATACACTTGTGATGTTTTTGTTGGTTTTTGCTAATTTTTTACTCGTCTGAGTAAATCTTCATGCTCTTTATTTCTTCTTTTTATGAATAGTCTCTTCTCAGATGAAAGAAACCCAGAATTATATAAAAAACATTCCAACAGTTTCCAGGTTTGCCTTTCATTCAGCTAGTNATAGTTAAAGCAATACTGCTGCCAACAACAAACTTCCAACACAGCCTATGCAGGTTAAAGGTATGTTTGTTGTTAAAGGTATGTTTGACTTCAAAGACACTTTTGAAAGAACTTTAGTCTTTAAAATCTTACCCAGTGGCTTGTTCTCTTTTTAACAATTTGATAAAAAATCTATTTAATCAATGTTGCAATTGTTTGGTTCCTTTAATAGTCTTTCTATAATCCTAATGATAGTCTTTTTTTTTCCAAAGCAAGAAAAAACCTGTATCTTGAAGCTAGCATTGCTGTCAGTCTCTAAAAGTTACCAGCAACTCTTTTTAGTAAGTCAACACATTCAAAATGCATCCCAGATAATTTCTTTATACTGCACTTGCTGATGCTGAACTTTAGATTGCTGTTGGTTATTTTTACTGAGGCTAGAAAGACTCCATCTATTTCCTGCAGCAAATTTCATCATAAATAGTTCTTTTTTTTATTGCGGTTGCTATATATCTAGAATTACATGGGATACTGTATCAGTGATAGTGGGAATTGTCCTGGAGTGACTTTATGATCCTTGTATCCCCGATCATCTGTTCTGTTGGTGTTGAATATTGAATTCTTCAGCTTTAAGACTGGTTCCAGGAGTGAAGGGGGAAAGAAGAAGTGCAGAGTTTGTTATCAGAGACTGCACTGACTCCCCCACATCCTTCACACAGACTGTGCTGTCTGCAGTGGACAGCAAGAGAGAGCTCTCCTTTGCTTTTTGTTAGTTTTTCTGGCTAGCTGAGGCAGAGAAGCTCCCTGGACTGGNTAATCCATGGAAGGGACTCTGCTAAATCTGTCATCTCTTCAGAGCAGAGGGAGGTTTTGCTGTTTAGTGTTGTTAATTTTTGTGCTGAGAAGTGGTTTGCCTGTTAAATAAACAGGTTTTTTTCCACTTCTCTCCGAGGAAATCTTTTCCCAAACCACTTAGGGGAGAGGTCACTTAAATTTGTTTTCTGGAGGAACACCTTTGGAAGTTTTCTCCCAGATGTGCCCTAAACCAGGGCAGGAGTGTATTCAGCAACTGAACTAGGATTGTACGGACCACTGTCTTGAGGAACTACTTGGCAATCACACTTAAAACATTCCATGGAAAGGTGTGCATCTGAGCAGATGTTTTTTATAAATTTAGTAAGAGCTAATATTTCCATTTCAAGACTTTTCTAGTTATTTAACACTACTAATATCCTCTTTATAGCATTTTTAATCTATACTGATCTAGGCATAGGTCAGTGGACAGATACATTAGGTAATTATTTTTCTACTAATAGTATAATTTGGCATACCTTTGCAAGCTGCTGATTACGTGATGGGTAGAGCCAAAATAGTGACCAGGCAGTAAAAATCAGTTGTCAGTATAGAGAGGGCATAGAAATCTAAGTTTTTGCACACTTGAATTTTCTCCTTTGTTTTCTTGTTAATTCTCTTTGGTTTTCATTTAATTAGAAATATAAAGTTATTTAGATCTTTAATTCCTTTTCTACCTATATTAATATATTTTGTTAAAAATGTTTGCTAAGGATACAGAGCTTATGCAATTATGCTGTTTCTGTTTTCTAACTTTTTCTGCAGTAACATTTAAATCTTTTGGATAAGTTCCAGAAATTTGACAGGCAAGGATAAGTCTGAAATTTTTTGTATTTATAGAATCCTAGGATAGTTTGTATGTCAAGGGGCCTCGGGAGATCTCTAGTGCAACCTCGTTCTCAAAGCAGGGCCAGCCAAGGGTTCAGACCGGATTATTCAGGGCTTTGTCCAGGTGGATCATGAAATCCTCCAGTGGAGGAGATGATATATCCGGGCAACCTGCAGCACTGCTGGACTGTGTTGAGAAAACTTTTCCTTATACACAGGCCAAACCTTTCTATTTTCACCTTTTCCCTGTTTTCTGTCATCCCTGTTTCACACTCCTGTGAAGAGCGTGACTGTGGGAACATCAGCATTGCTGAGGTGCTGTTAGATCCCTCAGAGCTGTCTCTTAACCACAATTAACAGGCCCGGTTCTCTCAGCCTCTTCTCACAGGGCAAGTGCTCCAGCCCTCACCATGAGTGGCCTCCACTGACCTTGCTTCACTTTGTCAATGTCTTTCCTGTTCTGGGGAGGAGAGGGAAGTCTGGCCCCAGGGTTACACACACATACAGTCTAATGAGTACCTACTAAAGGATACGGTCACTTTTCCACATCTTCTCTATGTTCCATACAGTAGGTGATAATGGCCATGAAGTCCAACGATGAAAAATACCTGCATTATGAATTAAACTTTTAATGGACGCTGTATTTTCAGACGTGCAAATTGAAAAGATCTTCAGTGCCTTATGGGATGGAATCTAATCATAAGGGAAGAATCTGTAGAAGACTTGATTTTATCAATATGAACGCTTTCAGCAATTCCCATGGTTAATTACATCCTATACATAAAAGTTTTTTTTTTTTCAATCTGTAATATGACAAATAGGTGCTTTCCCCTCCTGAGAAACACTAAATATCCATTTTTGTTCCTTCTCGTACTATGCCTGATTTTGCATGTCTCTGTCATTCCTTTTTGACTTGTCTTTCAGAATTCTTTCTGAGCATTATTTTACTAGCCACTTTTCTTGCTTGAGAGCCGACGTGATTCAGCTTGAGTTAATACAGTTACAAAGCTTCAGTTTGTATTTGTCTATAACAGATGACATAAACATGTAAATCTGACCCACAGTTATCTAACAGGTATTAAATACTTCACTGGCAGAGGTATTGCCTTACTTGTATCTGATGTAATAAGAATTATTCCCTTTCCTCCCTGAATCATCTCAACTAGCTCTGTGACTTAATGAGTATGTATACATAAAGTAAAAGAGTGTTGTTAATACAATACATGAATGTGTTTCTGGGTGAATATAATGAGCCAGTGGCTAATTTTTCAGTGCTCGTGGCTGATTGTACTGTCTTTACAACCTCTCCCAACTACTGTTACACACTCAATGTTTTTACTTTTAAATTACCAATTCTTAGGGGTTTGGATGTTGTTTTTGTTACTGGAAACCTTTTAGGATGTTCCCTTCTCATGAATTAACTTCATTTTAATTGGTTCAACTATTGAGCCATCTGCCTTTTTTTTCTCCAACTCAAAATCCAATAGCCCTGCTTTCAATTGAAACGTAATGCCTTTGACAGAAAATGAACCTTCATGTAAGTTTTCAGTATTTTCTGTTTCTAAAAATATGCTGTGATTTTTTGTAAACACTGTTGTAGGTGTTCAGAGGTCCAGCTGTGTAATTTTTAAATGAATCGCTCTAAATCAGAGCTGTCAGTGATTTAGTGATTGTTACTTTTCACTGGCATTGTCTTCTTGCAGTTCAAACATTCTTTCATTAACCTGCAGAAAAAGTGTATTTCTTTGAGTGCTAGATAAGCTTGATATACATAATAGTACATGTGTGCAAGAAGTTGGTGATACTGCCATTCTGGAAGTCATTCCCATTTGTAGAAACATACGATTGCTTCAGAGGGCTTGGCCTTGTTAACAGCAGCCCATGATTCTTGATTGAAGCAGTGCCAGTACTGCAAATGCAGAGGCAAGAAAAGCCAGATAGGCTGCAGAATTCCTTTAAGTAGGAGGCAAATGTTGACAGCAGAAGGGATTGTGTAGATTTAATTTTTTTGGTGGGTTGGACAGACTGACAAGAAGAACATTATTTTTTAAGAGTTTTGACATGATTCAGAAGGATGTTTTTACTCTGGGATGCCTAATTTTAATAGAAAAAATATATTCATTAGAGAAGTTTTGTAATAGGTGTCAAGGACTTTGAAGAGAAATGTAATTAACATAATTTTATTGGCACTGTAAGAGTAAATTAGAGAATACTGAAAAAGAGCTACTAACTTAGCTTTCCATTTTATAAATCCATGAAGGAAAAAGAAGCTACTCCCCTCAAAAAAAAAAAAATCCACATAAACGGGCTGACAATATTTCCAGAACTTTGCAGTTCAAAGTCTGGAGATAGCTCAAGATAAATTTTCATAGGGAATATAATCACTGAAAAAGATAGAAATGTCTTTTTGTCTCTGATATTTCTCTAGTGGAGGTCTCTTTTTGCATGACTGAAATACGCATGTTTTCTTCCAATTAAGAGGGATGAGAGACATGTATTATACAGAAGCAAGTGCAAAATTACTGTGTTAATGGTAAAATGGGGCATGTTTGAGGATTGATACTGGAGGAGGTAGTTGAAGAGTTCTGTGTCTCCCTGGTTTAATTTGGTTAGCTCAGAGCAAAAATGAGTGGAAAATATATGAAGTGTCTTTTTGGAATGCTTTTTTTTTTGCTTTTTACCTAAGATCAGTGGTGCAGGAAAAGTACCACTGAGATCCTGGAGTTTGCACTCTGTGGAGGAATGCTGTTGATTATGGACATTCTGTTTCCACTGGTGGTGTTGGTTGACGCTGGCTGGATGCCAGGCACCCAGGAAAGCCACTCACTTACTCTCCTCTGCGGCTGGACAGAGGAGATAAAATTTAATGAAGGGTTCATGAGTTGAGAAAAGGACTGGGAAAAAACACCCATCAATTACCATCAAAGACAAAACAGGCTCAACTNTGACTTACGGTCACTTCATCACCCGTAGCTTTTCCTGCTGCTCAGGGACAGGAGTTCTTCCCGTGCTGCACCACGAGTCCCTCCCATGGGGGACAGTTCTCCCCGAACTTCTCCAGCATGAGTCCCTCTCACAAGAAGCAGTTCCTTGTGAACTGCTGCAATGTGAGTCCATCCCACAGGCAACAGTCCCCCTCAAACTGCTGCTGCATGGGTAACTCTTTCACGAGGTACAGTCTTTCAAGGACAGGCTACTCCAGCATGGAGTAGCCTTGGGTCTTCCATGTGGTCACAGCTTCCTCCCAAGTATCCACCTGCTCTGGTTTGGGTCTTCTTTATGGGCTATGCATGAATTTCTGCATCTCCATGGATCATCATAGGCTGCAGGGGGACAGCCTACTTCACCATGACCTTCACCACAGGCTGCAGAGGAATTTTGGCTCTGGTGCCTTGGGGCGTCTTCTCCCCCTTCTTCTTCACTGACCTTGGTGTCTGCATAGTTTTTCTTCTCATATCTCCAGCACTCTTCTCTGGCTGCAATTACAACTGCCCCACCATTTTTGTTTTGTTTCTTCTTAAACATGTTATCACAGAGGCATTGCCACCATTTATAATTGGCCCAACCTTGGCCAGTGGCATGTCCATCTTTGGAGCCACTGGGAATTGGCTCTGCCAGACACTGAGGAAGCTTCTGGCGGCCTCTCACAGGAGCCACCCCTGTAGCTCCCTCCCCTTCCAAAACCAGGCCATGCAGACCTAATACAGCTGGTCACAAAATCCTGTACTGCCTATAGCCCTCTGTAGGCAGCAGTCCATGTTCCCCTGCACTAGGAACACACAGTCTGCAGCCAGCAGCAAAGTTACTGAAATTGAGCATTAAAGAACTGCCTGCTCAGTCTCAGGACAGTGCTACTGGTGCCAGGGATCCTGATGCAGATGAGTGACACTGGAGTGTGCTGGCATGTTCCAGCTCTCAGGGCAGGATGGTGACTATCCTTTTTGACATGTGCAGGAATGTACTCAAAAGCTGTGTGGCTGTGGCTGTGGCCACCATCTCTTAGTGACGCTGAGCAGGGGAGGTTGGACTAGATGGCCTCTGGAGGTCCTTTCCTGCCTCCAGTTTTCTGTAGTTCTGTGACTCAAAACACGCTCAAGCTAAGAAAGCCCCTTCAGATTTCATGACATGGGAAGGTTTGAATGATTCCATATGCTCATGAAGAGCCAGGTTTGTCTCCCAGAAGTCAATTGTCTTTTCCTTTGGGGCATTTATCAATAACTGCACAGAAAGCTAACAAGCTAAACACAAACATGAGGGATGCAATGAGTGCTACATCTCACTAAAGGCATTGGTTCTGTTTTTCTAGCATGTGTTGCAGGTGACCATAGTTTTTGCAGTTGGCAAGTCAAAATTTACAACTAAAGCAACTAGCTGCATGTTGGTGCTGTGGGCCAGCAAGTTGGCAGCTTCATCCTGGCCTGGATTCTTTCATAAGACTGTCTTAATGCTTCTTTTCTGTGGTGGTACTAGTCATGGAGTTACACGAGGAGTGTACACAGGAGAGGCTGACTGCAGTTCAATACAAAAATTGAGTACAGTTTGTCTTGCTCCAGTATTTAATGTATTGCCTTTGTCTTTTGAGAAGACTCCTCTTTTTGCTCCAGCCTTACTTGAAAGTAAGAGTTCTTGGCACAACACAGTTTGTTGATGACTTTGATAGTCTTTGGCCATGGTATGAAGAGCCTGTAGCCTGTACTGCCACTCTGGGCATTAAACTGAGGCTTTGTACAGGGCATGGCATAGGGGCAAATTTCTCTATGAAGGCTTTGGGGGTTATTTGTAGTCTTAGAAGGAGAAAGAAAAGCTTTTCACAGGCTTTCTACCAGGCATTAGATTTGGATTGGCATTATAGGCGGAGCTTTTGAGACTGAGTAATTGTAAATTGACTTCACTCTTCATTGCTACATTGTGAGGAGAGTGGTAAAAGGAGAAATTACTCTGGAGGATGTTTGGGATAAAGCACAAGAAAACAGGTGTGGAAGGACAAGAGATTTCCTAGTAAGTTACTGGTGTCTTTGGTACCAGGGCAAAAAGGACAAAAAGTTGTGGAAACCCAATATAGTGAGAAAAGGCACCCCCATACAAAATGATCAGTACCCCATTTTATACACAAGTGGGTACCATAGAAAAGAATAAAAAAAGCAGCACTGAAGTTTCATGCCGGTTATCCTCCTAACCTGAAGAGGCCTTGCAGGGTTGTCTTTGGATTTTCAGATGCATTTTGTGATGGAGAATAGATCCTTGGCCCCAGGCTTGAGCATTGGATTTGACTTTATTTTTGCAATTGGGAATAGGGGCTGTTTTTGTCTAAAGTAGCATCATTCCTGACACTGGTAACAGGGTGTACAGTACTTCCCTTATTGGTAGGGTGCACTACCAGTCTTGTGCCCAGCATGGCGGCGGGACCTCCATGGGGATCAGTTCCTTGCCACCTATGGTTCAGTGAAAGAAATCTGGCGCCCCCGCTGATGGCGCTCACTCCACCCCGAGGAGCTTGGGATGTCCCCTTCGGGTCTTAGAGCTCGTCCCTCATCACGTTCCATCCTCCTTTGATTCTCCTGCAGTGTTTGGTGCCAGGTGCTGCGGGACCTCCTCCGGGATTGGCTTGTCACCTGTGGTTTGACGAAAGAAACTTGGCGTCCTTGCTGAAGGTGCTCACTCCTCCTTGGGGAGGCATGTTCAATCCTTAAAGACTGTCTCTCATCCATCCTCCTTGGATTCTCCTTCAGGGGCATTGTGCTGCGGACCCTCCGTGGGGTTCGACTCCTTGTCACCTGAGGTTCTCTGTGAGAAACCCGGTGCTGCTGCTGTTGACGCCTGCTCCTCCCTGAAGAGGCACGACTGTACCAGTCATGCCTTAGAGCTCGTCCTTCATCACGTTCCATCTTCTTTAGATACTCCCTCAATGTCTGGCTGGCAGAGCTGCGTGACCTCTGCTGGGATCGTCTCCTTATTGCCCTCGGTTCTATGAAAGAAACCTGGTATTCTTGCTGACGGCGCTTACGCCTGCTTGAGAGGGCACAGACGTGCCGTTTAGTCCTTGGAGCTTGGCCCTTGTCATGAGTAGTGCTCTGAGCCCTGCTCTGCTGCCGTCTCCTGCTGCTTGAGTGGTTGTAGCCCTGGGCCTGCTGGACTGTGGCGTGGCCATCGTGATGCCTCCTTGGACACCTGCTTCGGCTCTTCTCTTGGGCCCTGCCACGGCCGCCCCCACGGCTGCCCCCATGGCTGCCACCACAGGTACCACCACGGCTACCACCACAGATTCTGCTGTAAGACTTGCAGTGCTGGTGTCCTGAGGAATGATGCTGACATCTTTCTGCAGAGCAGGACTCAGCGTGCTCTCCTAGAGTATGGCTGGCAGAGCTGATGGACTCCCTGATGGACTGCACCTCAGAGTTACTGTCTCCCACCGTGTGGAATGCATGTTGGAAAAGTGACTGGCGTACCAGGCCATCCACTCTTCTGTGGAACCACTCCACCATGCAGTAAAAACAGAAAGGGTGCTGGCGCCAGCTCACAGAGGCTTGGTCATTCATGGGAGCCCTGCAGATTGGGCACCTTAAGTTCTCCGAAGCACCTGGACATGCAGCCCAGGACACCTGGCTGGTGCTGGTAAGAGGAGAAGAGGTGCCACTTTCTGCCAGGTCTTCCTCTGAGGCCATTTTGCCCTGCAAACCAAAGAGATTAAGCTGCTGTTCCCTGGTGCAGGGGACACAGTCTGCAGCCAGCAGCAAAGCTACTGAAGTCAAGCATTAAAGAACTGCCCACTCTGCCTCAGGACAGCACTTAGGCTGCCACCAGTGCCAGAGACCATCTTGGGGCAGATGAGTGACACTGGGGTGTCTTGGCATGCTCTAACTCTTGAGACAGGATGGTAACCGCTGATGGTAACTGACCTCTCTGATACGTGCAAGCAGAAGCTGGGAAGCTGGGAAAGGGATTCCTGGCCTCTCAGCAACTCCAGCCAGAGCCTGGGTGCATGGCAGATTGGGACCAGCACCCCAGGCCCTATCAGCTTCCTTGTCCAGTGAATCTTCTCTGTGCCCTCAGAAAGCACACAATGGATTGGGGGTCCTTTTTCCCCCCACCTCCAGATGTCTGTCCCCAGTGTAGGAGGCCAGACACCGTAGCCTTTCAGGGCTTCCCCAAGCATCCAAAAGTCTTGTTGTCATACATGTCACAGTGACTCTCTGGTGACATCATGGGGCTTTCAGGGACCACACCCAGAAGACAAAAACTCCAGCCCCAAGGAATGAAAACTTTCAAGATGGCTCATCTCACATGACTGCTCCACTGTCAAGCAAAATCCTAATGCCATATTTTTCATATAAATTCACAGGTTTCACTTATCACATCCAGCCCTATGTTCTGTTTTAGAAATAAACCATTGCAAGGCATTTCTTACTCCTCAGTCAGCTTTGCAGGTCAAAAGAGGCGATACTTCACTGGAGCAGTCTGTCCAGTGTGCGGCTCCCCAGCATAAGTAGAGATGGACATACTGGAGAATGTCAAGTAAGGGTTCATAAGGACGATGAAGCGTCTAGAGCATCTCTCCTACAAGGAAAAGGCTAAGAGTGCTGCCTCCAGACTGTTCAATCTGGAGAAGACTCCATAGGGGGTCTTTTCCAATGTATTCCAATAACTGAAGGGAAGGTACAAAGAAGACAGAGCCAGGCTCTTTTCAGGGGTGCCCAGAATCCAGAACGTCCCTCTGTATATTGGGAAACTTTTTTTCTTACTGTGAGGGTGAGCAAGCACTAGGTGCTTGTGGACTCACCCTTCTTGGAGGTGATACTCAAAAGCTGTCTGGCTGTGGTCATGGGCTAGTTGGCACTGCTCCCTGGCAGGAAACCTGATGTCCCCAGTGTCCCTGCTGCCTTCTGCTATAGTTCTGGGCTTACAGCCTGGCCCTCATCATAATCCCTTCTCATTTGCTTCTCTGTGTTTGACCTTAAGTGCTATGGGATCTCCCCTGAAATGGGCTCTCTGTTGCCTTTCTGTCGCCCTGGAAGAAACTCAACTCCCCACTGCTGTTTCTTGTGCCTCCCATATTAAGCTGGGACTGGCTCTTCTGGGTTTAGAGCTCAGCCCTCATCATGGAGTGAAACCAGTTAAAGTAGCACAGCTTGTCTCAGTCTTGGTAGATCAACAAACTCTTGTTCACGTAAGTCTGATAAGCCCAGCTGAAGTAGTCTTTCATTAACTTCAGCAAAGACGCCACTTTCATTCCAAAACTTCCATGTACTCTCAGTCAAAAACAAAGCACAAGACTGAGACTGGTTGCAAGGCCTGATAGATGATTCAAAGGGGAGCATTTTGTCCTAACCTTTAGTACCCATCCCTACTGAGTATACAGACTTCTAAGAATCTTCAGCTTTCCAGGAGAAAGAGTTTAGTTGTTTATAAAGCCAGTGACATCCTGGTCTGTATCAGCAGTAGTGTGGCCAGCAGGACCAGGGCAGTGATTGTCCCCCTGCACTCAGCACTGCTGAGGCTGCACCTTGAGTGCTGTGTCCAGTTCTGGCCCCTCTCAAAGACATTGAGGGGCTGGACTGTGTCCAGAGAATGGCAACAGAGCTGTGGAAAGGCCTGGTGCACAGATCTGATGAGGAGCAGCTGAGGGAGTGGTTTTTTAGCATGGAGAAAAGGAGGCTCAGGGGGGCTCATTGCTCTCTTCAGCTACCTGAAAGGAGGTTGTCATCAAGGTTGGTTACTTCTCCTGGGCAAGTAAGTAGTGACAGGATGAGAACACAGCCTCAGGATGTGTCAGGGCAGGTTCAGGTTGGACAGCAGGAACCATGTCTTCACAAAAACAGCTATCGAGCATTGGAACGGATTACCCAGGAATGTGGTGAAATGACTGTCCCTGGAAGTATTTAAAATACTTGTAGATGTGGCACTTAGGGATGTGGTAGACTTGGCAGAACTTGATTAACAGCTGGACTTGATCACCTTAAAGGTCTTTTCCAACTTAAACTTCCGTGGTTCTAGTATAGAACATGTAGATTGACTTTCCCCACCTGCCTTTTAGAATTATCTAATTTAGTACTGCATTCACAATACATTTGGGAAATTCCTTAATTTCATTTAGTACTTAGTGTGCTTGTAACACTCTTCCCTCTTTATGCACCTTTGTTTCTCCCCTCTGTACCCCCATTGCCCAACCCTTTGTATAATTGCATTTGATCTATTTTTCAAAGAGCTTTTTATCTATTAAACCTGCCCAAAATGAGTGTTTTACTTACTTAATTGATGCTTGCTGCTTTCCAGGTTAATCTTCCAGTGAATGCAACATACCACATTTTTTTTCATGTATTCAAGTATTTTACGATAATGAAATATTCTGGTTCTTTTAGTGATTGTAAATAACTTTTTAATCCTAAATTATTGAGTGTATATCTCATCTGAGGTCTTTTAGGTGTGTTCTCTGAGAGGTTTTAAAAGAGCTTATGATTGCAACATTAGAGAACTGTCTGCTAGTGCAGGCTTTAAATAAATTAATTGATCTCATAAAAGCAACATAAACATTTATTAACAAATCATGACATGGGCTGTTCTTTTCAACACATTTTTTCTTTATGCTTGTTAGAAGTCAAACTTGTATATGAATGTTAGAGCGTGCTGTGGCTGTGTACCTCCTTTCCACTGTCACTTTCTGGTCCTTGAAGCAGCATGTTTCTGAGACCCACAGCTGTCCCTTTTCAGCTATAATTTAGATATAATTAGCTCATTATAAGCATGCCATTTTCTGTGCTGTCAACAGTGTCACTGCTGCAAAAGCAGCTTTTTCAATAGTACCTGTGCTGGCAGGGAGCTCTCAGGCACTATATAAGATGTTCTTTGCAGGACCATGAATTCAATTATTTGTTGTTATCCGTTGATTATAGAGCTTTAGGGAATAAAGAATTAAAAACTATTTTACCTGATTTTTTTGTTTTGTTTTTTTTTTTTATAAATTCTAGGGTGTTCTACGAATTAGCAAATATATATATAAAACAATTTTCAATTTTTTACCACATTTCTTAATTGAAGAATTTTTTTGAGCAAGAGTTAACTTTTTTTCTTATCTTATTTTGTATAACCTTTAACTAATTGAGAAGTATTTGAACGGAAACTCAGTAACAGCAAGAAGTTGCTTCACTTTTCTAGTATTTGTACTTAAAGTTAGCCATTGCAGTTAGAATCCAGCTTAGTTTTGGCAGGTCACATTTACAAAAAGCATCAAGCTGTGATGATGTTACTCCCTTTAAAAGACTGATAGCTGGAATTGTAAGTCTCATCTATTCCTGCTGCTGTTGCTGAGATCATTTAACTTCCCTTTCAGCTGGGGAAGAATTAGTTGTGGAGTGTGACCTGTGGACTGTCACATCTGCTCTCAGTGCTGCTGTGTGTCCAGGTTCTCTTAAAGACAGCAGTCTCTGTCACGTGAGTGCAAACAGCACAGGCGTTCAGTGCACAGTCTGGATAGGAATGCATAAGTTTAAACTTCCTAAGGATGACAAATACCATGTCACTGATTGTTCTGTTTCGTAATATTTTTCAGAAATGGAAAAGTATCAGGGTTCAGAAGGCAAGAAGGAAGATGAAGAAAAGAAATATCTTGATGTTATCAGCAACAAAAACATAAAGCTGTCAGAGAGAGTTCTGATCCCTGTCAAACAATATCCAAAGGTACTGTAAATCTACTCTAACACTTGTTTAATATTTATTAGTATAACGATGAAAAATTTATGCACTTAAACATTTTTATTGACTCATAATATGCAGGCTTTATGATAGTAAAAAAAAAAAAGAAATTAAGCTCCTATTTAAATGTATCTGTTAGCTATTACATGTTTTAGCTTCTGTCTCAGGGTCTTTCAGAAAAGCAATTAAAATGAATGAGATTTTTTTTCTGATTCAGGTAGGTTTTGTCCTTAAGGAAACTGCTGAGGTTTTTTCTCAGTTTTTTTTTTTTTTTTTCACATATAGCATCCTTTTATAAAATAAAAATACCGGTTGCCAAAGAAAAAAATGTTCCAGTAACTCCGGAAGGCTTCCTTATAGAAGAATTGGGGGATTTTCTCTGGTGTAATAAGTTTTAAAAGATCAAGTGTCAGGATTACTGCAGGCTCTGACTGACAATGTTCATTGCTGTTTATAAAAATCAAATGTTTTAGCATCTCAAACTTTCTTATTAGTTCTCATTGTTACATACTCTAATGCAGAAAAAGGATTTTATTTCTTGCAAAATTTAGCTGCTTGTTGGAAGTTTTGGGTTTTAGTTTTTATAAGAGAATATTGATTTTTTGGAAATTGGGTGTTTGGTTTTCTTGTACAGTTTTATATTTTACATAAACAGTTATTCTAATAGTATTAATACTGAAATGATAAACATCTCCATTTGTCTCCAGAATATTTTTTCCTTGCTGGTTTATTATCACATGGTATTTGGTTCACCATTAGCCTTGATTACACTCTGAGGTTTTTGCTTTATACTTTCATCAGAGCAATAAATTACAATTGGTAAAAAGCTCATCAAACAAAATGAAAGGTGTAACAAAGTTGAGATTCAATGGTTCCAGCTAACATTTACCTCCTGACTAGTGAATATAAAACTGAGATAATGTAATAATCTAAATGGTAAAGGCTTTAGAAACACATACAGTGCTATAAGGAATTACTTTCTTGCTGCATAGCCTGAGGTGCTTTGCCTTGATTTGTGGTATTTTGTGTAAATGCTGTAGGTGACCTGAAGTTCTTAGTCAGGACCTAATAGTGCTGTAATTTCATAGCAGCAATGTGATAATCATTCAGAATACTGTTCGATGAAGATAGTAGAATAAAAGACAAACTATTTAAAAGACAAAACCCTATTATCTATCCAATATAGCACCTGAGTATGATTAAATTAGCTTCATTTACTTTAATGAACATGTCATATTAATGAATAGTAAAAGATATAAGGCATTTTTTACAGCTTTTGAGTGGTGGAGCAAAAGAAATCAGTGTGATGGGAATGAAATACTTATTCAATAATGCAGAATAATCTCTTGAAAGGCTTCTGTAGTTGATTTCCTAGCAATATTCTGTGCTTGTCATGAAACTATTCCCAGAACTGCAGGTTTCCTGATACCATCTCCAGGAGCCATCTTTCAAGGGTTGCATTTGCACTTCGTATCAAACTGCTGATTGCTGTGATCTAGTGTCTTGTCTTTTCTTCACAGTTGTATACATTAGTCAAATCAGTACACAGGGGTTGCTTCAGCTTGCTTTATAAATAATTAAAAATGTAGAAAATAATTAAAAGAGGATTAGTTTTATAAATTTGGTAGAATATGTTAAGAGCAGTTGATCAGACTTGTATTTATAAACAGTTAAGATAATTACCATATGATTTCACTTAAGAGTCATTTATATTTGAATGAACATTATTTGCATTCATTCGCTGTTTGCTGATAAGCTTTTTTGGGCAGTGCTGGGCACGCAGGGTTCTGTAAATCTGCAGAAAGTGTCCAAGTGTATAAAATTGTGGAAAAAAACTTGCCCAGTTAAAAGCCATCTAAAACAACAGTTTACAGGCTCTCTGTTTAGGAATGAGGGCAGCTCTTGGAAGACATTTGCACCTACTTAACTTCATGTAAAAATGCGAATTGCTCCAATGGAACTCTTGGCTTAAAAATTTATTATTGTAGGCTTAGCTTCAATGACAGCTGTAGAGTCAGCAACAACATTTTAAGGTTTGGGCAAAAGTTAACACAAAAGGAAGGCTTCTAGTACCTAGATAGCTCTTGAAGTTGCAGAATAAGTATTATGAAATTGTCTCTACTCAAGTGTCCACAGTCTGGTGCAGACAATGGTAAAAGAATATGAAAGCTGTGATTAGCAACAGCTGTCTTATGTTACCAGCTCTGGTAAAGACATAGGCCTCTTATCTCTGCTCTAAAACAAGGATCTAAAATAGAGACAGGGTGTTGGTTGATACTTCAGCAGTTATATTTTCTGAGATTAATTATCTTAAATGCCAGTAGCCCACGTAAAAACAGCATCTCATTTACACACACTCCACGACGCAGCAGATATTTTTAATGCAGTCAAAATTTCTCTTGAAACAGTGATGCGATGTCTTTGTTGATCCTTCTTTCTGTCCCATAGTGCTTTTGTTTGTTTGTTTGTTTGTTTTGTTTTTCACTTTCATGATATGTGAATTCCAGCTAAGACTTGCATGAGAATACCTCAGGGTTTGTTTAAAAAGACTTCAGCACACATCAGTTTGAATGTATTTCAAATATATCAGATATGGGAAAAGAGTGGGTTATTAAAAAAAAAAAAGAAAGAAACAAAAATCTGAAATTATCTTGTTGCTGAAAAACAAAAGTGACAGTTTAGATGCTTGGTGGGAAACTTTGTCAATTGCATGGCAATACAGATTTTTTTCAATTTACTTATCTGTAGTTTGGCTTGTAGTTGTTTTCTATAGTTCCTGCCTTTTTCTGTGATAACTTGTTTAGGGAGCATCTAAACTGGGCTTTGCAAATTTGTTCCTTTGCACAGTTTAAGAATTTGAGAGCTTGTTTAAAGCCTCAGCTTTATGTAGCACATAAAATAGGAAGTTTTTGTTTGCAAACTTGTCCAGTACACATTGTAAGTTAAAATGTTGCTGACTTTGGTGAAATTCTGCCCCCATTATTCCTGACTTCAGCTTAGCTCAGTTTCAGCCAGTAAGGAATGGCTCAGTTTGTTAATTTCTTTTGCTTTCTATGAGTGCAGATATATGAAATAGCTGACAAGTCAGAAATAAACAGTATGCATATAAAAGTCTTAAAGACTGCAGTGCATCTGTCTTGGTTTGACCTCAGCCAGCTACCAAGCCCCATGCAGATACTCACTCACTCCTACACCAGAGAGATTGAGAGAGACAGACTAGTGACAGTGGGTTGAGACAAGAGACTTTAATAGCTAAAGCAAAAGTTGTGCATGGACATAAAGCAAAATTAGGAATGTCTTCACTACTTCCATAGGTAGGCAGGTGTTCAGCCATATCCAGAGTGCAGGGCCCCATCATGTTTAATGGTGACTTGGGAAGACAAATGCTATCACTCCAAATGTCTCCTCCTTCTCCCACCTTTATATACTGGGCATGACACCGTATGG
>VZTT01003506.1:1416-17837 GCA_013400855.1 Buphagus erythrorhynchus
TCAGGACACTAACTCAAGAACAAAACACAGCCCACTGGTCCAGAGAAGATAACACCTATTTCCCAGGCTTTTCTCACATATCCAGCAGGTGTTTATCTTTGTCTTCAATTCTTCTCTTATGTTTGCATTAGAGAAAGGCAGCTAGCTTGGGAAAAAACTCTGGCTGAGCCTGAGAAAATTGGACTGGAAAAACTCTCACAAGAGGTTTTTCTGGGCCTGAAAGCCACAGGAAAAGAATTTCAGAAGGGAAGCATTACTTTTTGATAGTTGCTTGAAAAGAAGAAAGAGATTATAGTGCCAGAAAATGAGAGTTGTGTAGTGCTGAGGTTTCAAAAATGATGATGATGTGGATGGAGGTTGTATTGAAGGAGATGACACAGAGTACAGAAGACACATAGCTGAAGAGTGGAAGCTGGACAGAAAATGTGCTTTGGTATGGTAATCTGTTGAAATCCTCAAAAAGTGAATCAGGGCTCTATTTTAATAGAATATGAATGATTTATACATATCTCACAACCTACTCTCAAAAAACATAAGCAACAAAACCCAAAATGTTTTTAACCTTTTGACATGATCAACTCCACATCACATCTCTGCAGTGAAACTTTAATGTTCTTTCAGGCTTATCTCCATCTGCAAAATGATTATGGCAAGTACCTGAACCTCTTTAGCAAGTCTTATAACAGCTCTTTTTATTTGTTTCGCTTTGTGGTTTCTGCAAGTAAAGTACACAGTCAGCACCATTTAAGGGGGCCGTTGAAGTTGGATGCCTTGCACTTTTTTTTTTGGTGGCAATAACTATATATACTCTAGTAAATAGAAGATATAAAAGCAGAAGCGTAAGTGGAAAACCTTGATCTATGCAGGCTTCTGAGAAGCACTTAGGCATTAAATCAGGAAGGAATAGTGTGGAAATCCTGCGTATTCTTTCACTGTTCATTTCCTCAGTACCTAAAAATATTCCTCTGCTTCACCATTAAGCCAGGTGTGATGAGGGCAAGGTAGGCCAGCATGAAAGCAGAGGTTGCTCTTCTTTTTCAGAACGAAAATATCCAAATAAATCAGTATGTACTGACATACATAACCAAGGATCTGGGCTGTGTTCAAGGAAGCTGTGAGCTGGGGGTGGTTTCTTGGAAGAGGATTTGTGTAGCTTTGGGGAAGAAGCATTATTTTGGGAAGTGGCTCTTTCAACTGCAAGAAGCAGAGAATTTGGAGACTCTCATTGCTCCAATAAACCTCAGTATCCAACAATTAGCAAATCCTTCTTAGCAGGTTTTTTCTCTGAATGTATTCTGGATGTTTGTGTCTTCTGTGTTATTCATGTACAGATGAAGACTACGAAGATTTTTCTTTTTCTATTCCTTTTTTTTTTTTTTTCAGTGAAACAAGCTAATCAGAACTATTTTTAAAATTTATTTTTTCCCCTTCACTGTTCTCTCTCAGCTTCAGTTGATAGGTTTCCAATCCTGCTTTCTCATGTCCTGTAAATAAAACAAAGGGATGAGAGTTGGAATATTTCTGATGCACTTATATAAGATGCACAGGGAACAAATTCCAAAGGACACAATCACAGATGTCCTCAGTATGGAAGACTACATTTGGCTTAAGTTCCAGAATTAATGACTGTGCAGTTAGTTATTGTTAAAATTGGATTTACAGCCAAGTTTGTTAAAAAGCACCAGTAATTAATACTGAAAATATTTTCTTCTCATATAAGCTAATGCGGTCATATCTTGGGAGTCAACTTGCATCATGATTTGATTGCTATAGCCCAGATTTTATTGGCATCTTTAGTTATTCTGTTCAAATAATTGTCTTAGTGTTTTCATTTGATCAGTTAAATTTTTAGTTACTGAAAAAAAAAAAGTTATTCTGATGCCAAGTAGAAGTAGCTCATGTATAACAGAAACTGATAATTTAGTGAAATGACTGTTCTGGATGATGAGCATAGCTTGGAGAGAAAAGCTAAGGACCACAACAGTCAAAGCTGCTCTTTGGAGTAAAATGAGGCTCCTTCACCACAGAATAATGAAAGAAATGGGAAAAGTTATTCAAAGAAACCCTTCCTGTTAAGAGAGACAAAATCATTTGTATCAGATGCTAACAAGCAAAAAAAAAAAAATTTCCTTTTCAACCTAGTTTCTTGGGNCCAGCCTCTCCTCATGAGGCTTCCCCTGAATGCCCTCCACCACCTTTGTAGCCTTTGGATGCTAAAGGAGGTAAGTGTGGTCTGCAGGGCTGTTAACAAAAACTTGTGTTGGGATATGCAGAGAAAGCCACAGCAAGACTCAACTCAGGCTCAGTCAAGATTACAATGATGGTAGAAACTGTAGATCCCTTCTCCTTTCTCTGTCTGCTCACATGAGGAAGACAAGACACTTGCTTGACAGACACCCTTGCTACATTCTGAGCAGGGGGATGTGGGATCATCAGCTTTAAANAGGACTGGACTCCTTGGATTCCTATCCGTGGTCACCAGAGAGGAGAGACTGGTGCTGCTCCTCCTCTTCTCTTTGCTAGAGAGCTCTTGAGTGCTACAAGGTCTCCCCTNTGGGAAAAGTTATTCAAAGAAACCCTTCCTGTTAAGAGAGACAAAATCATTTGTATCAGATGCTAACAAGCAAAAAAAAAAAAATTTCCTTTTCAACCTAGTTTCTTGGGAAATTATAGAAATTATAGAACAAGAGAATCATAGAATATTCTGAGTTAGAGGGGACCCACAAGGATCATCCAACTCCTAGCCCTGCACAGGACAGCAGGCTTTGTGAGCCACAGCAAGACTCAACTCAGGCTCAGTCAAGTTTATAATGATGGTAGAAACTGTAGATCCCTTCTCCTTTCTCTGTCTGCTCACATGAGGAAGACAAGACACTTGCTTGACAGACACCCTTGCTACATTCTGAGCAGGGGGATGTGGGATCATCAGCTTTAAACTGATAGATTTTGTAGCTGAGTTTTTTTTGTTGTTGTTGTTGTTGTTGTTGCTATTATTGAAAAACATTTTTTATGACTGTCTAAAGTAAGGTTAAGACTCGAGTTCCCAAGTCCATCTGTCTGTGGTCTAATAACTCCCAAGATTCAGCCAAAACTTTTTATTGAACCTCATCTTTGGATCTGAATTGTATAGCTGTGTTTCTCTTCCTGCTAAAACTTTGATGGATTTCCCCTCAACAGCTGCATGGAAGAATTATTTGATGGAAGGCTTAATTTCAAACTGATGCAATAGACTCCAAACTATCTTTCCAGAACCAAGGTCTTGCTAATTGCCCTATAGCTTCTTCTTAATGTCTGCAAATAAAACATTTACACAGGTTTCAAATTGCTTCTCTTGAAAGCTGGATATTAATTAAGTTTGTTCCTATGAAAGCACCTTAAGCATCTTTGCCCACTCACTTTCTTATTTGTTTATGCACTTGCACTATAAAAATAGTTCATTAAAAGAAAAATGGAAATCATGTTCAGATGCAGAATAAAGTCTCCTCAGTTACTGAGCTTGAAATGCTTCTATAAAAAGCAATACTTTCTGATGAGACACATTTTGTAACGTTTAATGAAAGGTAAAATGAAGACTTAAAAACATGATAGATCATAAAAAATCCCATACTTAATGCAGCACAAGGGAGAGAGATTCATGATTCTGGTGCATGCACATCTAGGAAGGGTTTTCTCTGGCAAGGGTTTTCTGCTTTAGCTCAATCGACTTTGCAAAATCTGTTCTAGGTGCAGAGTAGCAGTGATTCAATTTTTTTTCTCCCTCATGTTACCACTCAATTAGCTCCCTTTTGTAATTTTTATATACACATATGGGTGATGTGTGTGACATGTACATATGTGGTTGTCATGTTCAAGTAGCCAGCAAGACTGAGCCTTCTCTGTCCCAGCATCCTCTACATTTCTACAGATGTGGTTTTTTTCCTCGGATTTTTTCTTTTGATTCTTTGTTTATTTAGCTAATGACTATGCTTTTATTTGAGATCCATAGAGTAGGGCATCTCGCAGATCCCATGGCCACGATAGGTAAAAGATGCTTGAAGTCATTCAAACCTTGACTTGACAGGAACAACCTGGTCTAGCTTAACCATCTTTGAGTAGGAGGTTGGATTAGGGACCTTCAGAGGTCCTTCCCAAATCAAATTATCCTGTGATTCTGTGATACTTTATTTTCTGTTGGCCAGGGATAATGCTGGTATAAAGTTGTTACCAAAAGTATATTACCTCTTTGATTTAGTTTGAAGGTGAAGAACTCAGCAACCCTTGCCCCAAATGCAAAGGAAAGAAAATAAACTCTTCTGTAGAAAAGACATGAATGGATTGCCTCAATCCTTATAATTTAAAATTAATAAGAAGATGATGAGATTTAAATTGTTCAAAAGATATTAAAAATGAGTGGACTTCAGAGAAAACTGATTGATGATAAAAGGAGGCAATAATAAGATTATGAATAGTGAAGTAGTTCTTTTTGCTCAGAAAGTCTTTTAGTGAAACTGAGTGAAGTGTGAGGGCAAGATTTTGGATCTAGGTTAGCAGACTTATTATTTGGCTGTGAAAGATATATATACAATCCTGTTTTGGATGACTCGTGACGAGTTCAGTCATTCTCTCTTGTTCCAGTCACCAGAACAGAAAAACATTCCAACAAAAAACATCTGCTCACCTAAATGAATTGAGCTGTGTCACACACTGGGAAGGTCAGAGCTCCTATGCCATATATATGAACCTTTTTCTCTAGTATCATATGTAAAAAATCCAGGTACCTTTTCTAAGTCACTATAGGCTCCACATTAAAATTTTTATCTGAAAAATTCAGTGTATAATCAATTAAAAATATCGCGAAAACATTTCTATGAATTTACCTATTAAATAAACATGGCCTGGTAGTCTCAAAGGCCAGATTCTTTCCAGAAGAGAACCTCAGGGAGACATTTGAGAAGTCTGGATACAAAACTATGAAGAGGAGGTAAAGATTTTTAAAGGAACTAACAGGTCTAGGAAATTATTGCAATGTTATTTGAGAACTTTATAATTTTTAATTAAAAGTTATAGCTTATACTTTATAATTAAAAAAGAATCATTAGATTAAGAAGAATATATCTGTAGCTATTCAAGGCTAATTCTTACAGCTCATTGCATCTGTTGTTTTCACCAAAGATAAAAAGAAAAATAAGATCACATCAGCAGAAGTAAGTGATGACAAAATGACTGGGGTTCATTATCAAAGTAGAGAAGTATTGGATTAAAATATAATAGGATTTTCTTCTCATGAAGACTAGAAAAACTGCCATAGGATGAAAAACTGCCACAGGATGAAATCTGGAGAAAGGTTTTGAAGTTTTAAAGGTCTGTTGTAAGACCAAGTCTTCTCAGCAGAAAACAAAAGAGAGGGAAGATGCACACCTTTAACTAACTCCCAATGGTTGTGACCCACCAGAACCAGACTGCCAGTAGAAAATACCCTGGGATGTTTTAGGTGGAATTTCTCCATATCCAGAGGGAAACTTTAGTGCCATTGCAACTGACCTGGAATACAATTTATATCTCTCACAAGAATTATTCAAGAGAGCTGCTAAATTTAGATTATGGTTACTAGAATGGAAAAATAGAGATACTATATTGAAAAAAAAAATTAAAAACATCCCTTCTTCTGACTAGCATAATGAAAGCTAGAAGGGGATGTAATTATTGCTTATAAATATCTACAAGCAGGTAAATTCCAGGAAGAGATAGAAGCCAAAGGACAAATAGAGTATAAATTGACCATAAATATGGTTAGGAAGGGAATTAGAAGCAGGCTTGGAGGAAGGAGATTAATGCAGATTAGCTATTCTCTTGGAGTAGTAAGTACAGATCACATAACTAATTTTGGAGTTTGATAAATGCATGACTAGTGTGATATGACATGACTTCCTGTGGTGATTGAGGGCTGGAACTGATTAGGAACTGAACCCAGGAGATCAGTTCCTAAGTGGATAGATACAACCAGGAGGGAAGAGGGAAAAAGCCAAGCAGCAGATAGACTTGGGACCTGGATAGAGAGAAAGCCAAAGACTGGAATTAATTTACCCATTTAGGAGGTAGATATATGGCTTAAGAGAGACTTTTATGTTCACCCTGTAGACAATGAAGAGGAATCAGCACTTTCAAAGGGCAATTCATCCCACCAAAACAGCAGCATATAAAACCAGGGTATTTATCCTGTGCAAGGATAGGTGAACCTGCTTAAGTGAACCTGCTTAACAAGGGGGTTGGTCTTGGTCATCTCTGAGGTCTTTTTCAATCCCAACCATTCTGTGATTCTATGATTCTATGAGTTATCTTGTGAAGAGAATTATCTTTTCCTAAGTCCTTCTTTGTTGAAAATAGCAAGAACATAAAAGGCAATCTTACAAGCCTAGATTTTTGGTGGCTGTAGTTAGTTGAAATGAATCTTGCCATATCTAAAGAAGAATGTGTGAATAAATGGGGAGATACAGAGGGAGATGTGAGAAATTCTTCAACAGAGAGGAAAATGAGGGCAGTGATTTAACCTAATTTCTGTAGTTTTATAATAACCTTGATATTTATTCAACATATAAGTTACATTTGCAAGTGATTTCCTTGGCAATAGAAGTGAATTGATAATGACAGTGTGTGCCTCAGAGAAGTCCTGTTAAAGATATGTGTTGGAAGAGTTGAAAGGTGAGCATTTCATCTAAGTTCATGAAAATCATTCTTTTCTAATTTTCTGTCAATGTTTCGTAAAGTTTCAAAGCTGTTGCTACCTAATTTTCAACTAATTTGGTCTGAGGAGAAATGGAAGCTTATATATATATTTTTTAAGAAATTAAGTTTTGAACCAACTAACTGTCCTCTACCAATTTACTATAAATTCACATTTGTTTCTTATGTCAATCTGGGTGCTAAATTCTTCAAAATTCTGCAATTTCTCCTCTGGTGTATTAATAGCATTATGGGTTATATTGGAGGAGACCTTAAGGATCATCTCGTTCAATTTCTCTGGGATATTTGAAGGGAGTCTACAAGAGGCATGGAAAGGAACTTCTGACATGGGCATATAGGTGTAGAACAAGAGGTGATGGATTTAAACTGAAAGAGAATAGGCTTAGATTGGACATTAGGAAAAAAATCCTACTGTGAGCATGGTGAGACACAGGAAAATGTTGCCCACATAAGCTGAGGATGGATGAGCTGGCCAGGCTGGATGGGGCTTTGGGCAACCTGGTCTAGTGGAAGGTGTCCCTGCCCATGGCAGGATGGTTGGAACTGGATGGTTTTTAAGGTCCTTTCCAATCCAAACCATTCTATAATGATTCTGTGATTCTTATAGCCCTTGACATCTCTGCCCAGAATTATTTCTCTAAGGGCATTACTGTTTCTAACCTAATCCCTGGCTGCTTGGAAAATTTCTCTGTATTCTTTCCAGTTTGCCAGTACTCACTTCAACCCTCTGCAGGCTCTCTGTTTGTGTTTGTTCAGGAGTACCTTGTTGATCCATGCAGGTGTCCTGGCATTTTTGCCCAATGTCTTCATCAGGATGTGTTGCTCCCAAGGGTGGACAAGGTGATCCTTAAATGCTCATGAGCTTTCTTGGGCTCCTTTTCCCTCCAGGGTTTTATTCCATGGTACTCTACTAAGCAGATTCCTGAAGAGGCCAAAGTCTGCTCCCCAGAGGTCCATGGCAGTGAACTTGTGCACCCTCCAAGCTGCCCTAAGAGTCTTGAACTCCACAATTTCATGGTCACTGCAGCCAAGGCTGCCCTTGAGCTTCATATTCCCCACCAGCCCCTCCAATGCAGTCCAGGAACATCCTGCACTGCTTATGCCCTGCTGTGTTGTCCCTCCAACAGATATCAGAGTGTTTAAAGTTCCCAATGAGGTCTGGGGCTTATGAACATCAGGCTTCTACTACATCTACTTGATCTTCCTGTTTGGGTGGCCTGTAGCAGATCCCACTATAATGTCACCTGTCCCTGCCTTCCCTTTACTCCTGACCCATAGGCTCTCAGTTAACTGCTCATCCATCCCCAGGTGAGCTCCATGCACTCCATCATGGAGGGCAGCACTGCCTCCTCATCTGCCCTGCCTGTTCCTCCTAAAGAACCTGTATCCTTCCATCCTCACACTCCATTGTCACAGGAGCCATCCCACCATGTCCCTGTGGTGTCAATAAGCTCACAGCCCCACAGGCTTGTGCACAGCTCAACCCCTCCTGTTCAGTCCCTGTGCCAGCTCAGTGGCTGGAGTGGCTGGAATTCCTTTGTGCTGCTCTTCAGGGGCCCTGCTGGTGACCTCTGCAGTCTCTGGGCATCTCCTGCTGGCACTGGCAGCCAGCTGGTGGGATGGATGGAGGCCCTTGTCCCCTACCCTATTAGAGGCAATTACTACAATACAGAAAGTGCACTTACAACAGTGATTTGCAATTTCCTCCAAACCACACAGACATCAAAGCTTGTGAGACACATGAATGAACAATTTCAAATGCATGCCAAATTGGGCAAAAAGACAAGGGGCAAGATCAATAGCAAATACCAAAGAAATGGAAAATGTTTCTTTCTTATGTAAAGGAACAGTGATTCTTAGCAAAGATCATTAAATGTTGCATTGTTCCTGCCATGCCATGCAGATGAAAGAATTCTATTTAATTTCTGCAGGGAGTTGTTTGTCTGGGAGTATTCTTTTCTTAGCTGTGACCAAAAGCCAGTTCAAAGTTACTTTGAAAATATCTGGCACACAAGCATACACATGCATGTCCTTTGTCTTTTTGATTCTTCTAGAGATCACACACGTCACCTGCATATTCCTACCTCCCATGCTGACCCAATGCAAACCATTACAATGGAAGAACTACTGATATCTCCAGGCTGAAATACTGATATCAGCTGTTACCCTCTACCAAGGCAGATGCTCATAGCAGTGGTTCTCTCTTGTGTCAGGTGTCAGAAGTCAGCAAAAAAAACCTTCTATCATTGCCTTTTACAGTGGCCCTCACCTTGTCACAAACTCTGTGTAGTCCCAGCTGAAGTGATATAATCCCTCATTGTTGAGTGGGCTCTTCTCACCAAGAAGGTTAAAAATCACAAATTTCATGTTCTGACCATCACAAGGGATGCCTCACCTATATCACTCTTCCTTCCAGTGAAGAAAATTTGGGGATTTTGCCACTTTAGAGATGAAGGAATTCAATAGAGATCTACAAGCTACATCCACTCGTGTTACTATTTCCATTTCCCTCACAAGCAATAATTGATGGGTAGAATCAATATAAAACCCATTCTTCTGCCCCATGTTTCAAACACTCACACTACAGCAGGTAACACACAAGGCTATCTCAGCCAGAGTTACTTGTCCTTAAAGAAGTGGATGTCCAGCTGGCTTCCTAGCAATTGGCCATTACAAGGGAATATTCACTGCATTGAATTTACTGAGCCTGGGCAAAGTTGGCTTGGTTGGGTTAGTTTGTTGGCACATTTGCATTCTGCAGTAGACAGAGGTTTGTTTTAATTACTTAGAAGTGTTGCATGCACACAAATCATTACCAACCATTTGCTTGTAACACAGACACACAAGGGGAAGAGCTTCTGCCAAGCCAGTATGACTGGGCCAGTATTTTACTGTGATTGATATCTTGCAACTGAAAAATCAGAGGGTTTTGTTACTTTTTTTGATTGTTTTTGGCCTCCCAGCTGCCCCTAGTATTCTGGCTTATATATTTGACCTGAACATCTGCAACATAATGAAAAAATCAGAGGACTCCCATTACACAAGCCACCCTCCATCCAGCACTGGAGCTGCATTGTATTTTAAATGTTTAAAGCAAAGGAAGACAGATTAAGTAGAGTTACTATAAAAAAAAAAAAAAATAACAGCTGGTGTTTAAAGTATTCCTAAATCTTTGCAGAGTGGTCATTAATACCTAGTTAGAGTCATGGAATGTCTTATGTTGGAAAAGACCTTTAGGAACATCAAGTCCAGCTGCTAAGCTAGCATTGCCAAACCAGATACTAAACCGTGTCCATAAGTGCCACATTTACATACCTTTTAAATAGCTCCAGGGATGGTCACTCAAGCATCTCCCTAGGCAGCCTCTTCCAATGCTTGACAGCACTTTCAGGGATGAAATTTTTCCCCATATCCAATTGATAGCTCCCCTGTCAACTTGACCTCAACTCCTCTTTCCCTATCACTTGTTACTTGGGAGAAGAGGCCAACACCCACCTGGCTACAACCTCATTTCAGGGGATTGTAGAGAGCAATAACATTCCCCATGAGCATCCTTTTCTTCAGGCTAAACACTCTCAGCACTCTCAGATTCTCTCTGATCCTTCCCCAGCTCTGTTGCCCTTCTTTGGACATGCTCCAGTACCTCAAAGTCTTTCTTGAACTGAAGGGCTCAGAAGTGAACTCAGGATTTAAGACGTGGTCTCACCAGTTCCAGTCCAGGGAGGTGATCACTGGCCCTGCTGGTCCCACTGTTGCTGACACAAACCAGGGTGCCATTGCCCTTCTTGGCCACCTGGGAACACTGCTGGTTGGAGATACCTGTGGTTGGACAGTACCTGGGGCAACCACCAGTTAACTGATATATAAAGAGAGTCTGTGTTCAGACATCTCATCTGCAGTCACGCCAGTTGTACAGAGTAAATTGTTGTACCCATTCAGAGCCATGTAAGTGGTTCTGACTTCCTTCTTGATGGATGAGATATAAAAGTTGGCTGACACAGACAGGAGGACTAGATGGAAGGGAAAAGGAAAAGCTTCTGGCTGTCACAAGCTGCAATAATATAGCTCAGCTGTGTGCTCCATTTTCAGTGTGTTGGTAGCAGAAAGCAACACCAGCTCCAGTTAACTGCATAGACAATCTCTGATGTGATAGCCATGAATTTCACAGCCTCATGCAGTTTTTTCTCACAGCCTGCCTTTTTGTAGGATTTGAGCCACTTTGAGAGTGGTTGAGGCTGGACTTGATGCAGAAGCTGAGTAGAAGCTGAGGAGATGGAGTCATTTGGGCTGGACCACTTCATCATTTTTGGTGAGATGGAATTGGTCAGACTTAGCACTGCATAATGGATTATTGCATTGGAACTGTGGTAGCTGACTGTGTGCATCTTCTTAATCCTTTGCATTTTGTCTTTGCTAGAATTCAGATTTGGTTAAATCACTGCATGGTAAGAGCATGAACAGACTGTAGCTGCAGGCAGGACATGTGTTGTACCAGATCTGGCTGGCAGAGGAGCTGCTCTGTTCTGGAGCAGCAGCAGAATTATCCACAGCACCCAAAATGACTCAAGAGGTTGTGTTTGGGCAAATTAATTTTATTCTCAAAGTAACTGAGTCACAGGAAAATTCCTTGGCTTGCTTGAAGAGCGCCACAGCATGTAAGACATCAGGGTTCATAGGAGACTTTTAATTGCCTAGTGGTGGTTAGAGAGCAGCCAGGACATGGTGGGGCATGAGTATCTGGAGATATCCTGCATGTTATGATGCTTAATGTGATGTACACCATGTTTCAAAATGTAAACTCTCAAATGAAACCTTGATGTGTTTGGCTATTTCAGATCTTAAATCTTTAGGAGACTTATCTTTGTCCTCTCACCATATTTTAGCACTTCAAGCTCACTTTTTCCTCATTGTCCTAGCAACTTTCAGTGATGTGACAGGCATGAAAACTCACAATTAATTCTATGTGAGTCTTTCCACTAATTCCAATAAAAATGTAAATCACCATTAGCAATTTCATTGCGTGGTTATATATGAAAAAGGAGCAGAATGGTACTGCTGTTTTAATAGCCTAGAATGAAAATAAGGATGTACTATGCTGATCAGAGGTTTAAAATAAATGTACGTGCTCTAAAATCTAGGCAGCAGTTCACTGTACAAGTATGATATTTAATCACAGCAGGGTGGTCAGGCTTCTGGGGATGTTATAGCTGTGTGAAGGCTAAAAATAGAGATGAGTTAGTACCAAAGTACCAACCTGCTTTTTCAGTGATGTGTACTCAAATGTTAAGCACCTTAACCTAGTGCCTTAGAGACATGTAGCTTGAATATTTATTATATGCAAAGTGGTAACAACATTTCATGTAGTGAATGTCTCTGGTAGAGCATTAGCTGGTGGTAGAGCTCTTGTTCACCTGGGGAAACAAACTCTTTAGATCAGTTTGAGCTGGGTTTTGTGCTCATGCAATCTGCCTGTCCTTGGGTGGCCTCCAAGCTGCGTGCAGAGCTTGAGGGGAGAATGGATGGGAAGCTTGGAAGAGGGAGGGCTGAGGTTGGCTGAGATCATTCCCAAACTTGCTTTTCATCAAGCAGAGGCAGGATAGCCACAATGTGCTCCTGCACAGGGACAGCCATGCCTTTAGGCTCTGATCTGCCTCCTGCAGCCATTACCTCTGTGTGCAGCCTTTGGCAGGACCACAGGCTTGCAGGAAATGCAGGAAAGATATCCTTAGGGGCTGGAGCTGATTGCAATATTAATCCTCCTTTAAGGAAGATAGAAATACATTTGCCCCCTCTTCTCTGAGGCAATCTTTAAACCTCTGTGTGCTCCTCTCCCCACCGTGGTAGCAGAACGTTTGGGCTGCCTGACTGTAATTAGCACTTTGCTGCCAATACAAAGTGAGGAGCAGCACTTTGTTGATGGCTCATGAAATTATGTGGGATAGAGCAGAGCAATGTAGGTGGTTCTGACTGGAGCTGCCAGGACCAACTAGCAAAATTACTCTTTCTGCAGAAATGAGGAAAGGGGAGTTTATTCCATGTTAAAAAGCAAATTACAAAACCTAATTTGCTCTTTTTTGGAGCCTTCATCTGGTATATTTGGGTGAAAACAGAAGTATACATGTTCTGTCTGGAAAGAAATAATTTCATTTTGCCACTCTACTTTTTATGAGAGCTGGAGATAGGACCTGATTTGGGAATATCTTGAGGAAACTGCCATGCCTTTGACAGATATTATGGATCCCCATATTTATGCAATGGGAACCCCAAGGAACGTGCTTTAGAGGTATTTTTTTATGTCTTTCCAGAGGCACTGCTGGAGTTTCAGAAGTATTAATACTACTTACTACTTGTGGGACCCGAGTTCAACACATTTACTGGGGAAGGAAAGTGCTGAACTCACTTCTGCTGTGATCATCCCCTTTTGTGTTTGCTTTGGCAGACCTTTCAGGGAATAAGCACATCACTACCTTGTCACAGGATGACATTTTTCTCCTAAGTTTCTTTTAACTCAATATTGACACTTCAGAGGCACTTTAGCATTTTCAAAGAACCACAAACGTATTTAACTTGAGCCTGAATGTCAGTTTTTCTGCCTGGTCTTTAGATGGATCTGGGTTTGTTTGTTGCTTGCTACCTAATTTTTTAAACTTCTGTGATATGTCTTGTTGAGGAAAGGTAGGTTTTGTGTCTTCAATTGCATTTCAAAGTGAAGGTTCATGATACCCAGTTGTATCTTTTTTGTGCCTGTTACTTTGTCCCATCTCTTGATGAGGTCTACCGTATGGTACCTGCAGGTTGATTCTATTTTGGTTTTGGGCTTGCTCCATTCTGTCCAGAATTCATTTCCTACAGATCCTAATAAATCCCCACCCTTTTTCCCAAGCTTCTTTCAGCTCGGCATTGGGATTTTGCTTCTAGTTGTGTGTGGCTGACACTGGATATGGTTCAGAGGATGTTCCTGTGGAGTCCTGCTCTAGAATTCTTACTGGCTACTTAGAGTTTGCTTTCAAAACTACATTTTCTCCCCTTCCATAATTTGTGAGCCATTACAGATTAAAATAGAATAGAACAGACTGTTCCACTGATAAGTGAGGGACCTACAATGATCATCTAGTCCATCTGCAAATATCATCCCTGACCCAGCCTGCCTGCTAATGTAGTGAAATATACAGGAATGCAAGCAGGAAAATGAAACTTCCTATTGGATTTCCACCCTTATTCTGGTTCACTATGAGATCTCCTGTGATGGGTTTTCACTTTGTTTGTTCCCTCCACCTCATCCCTCTTACCTCTGTGAATTGGGGCAGAGAGGAAGGGAGAGAAGTATTTTTCATGAGTAATGAATGGTTCTGAAAACTCATCCCAGTTGGGAATGATACACCAACAGCCATGCAATGTCCCAAAAGCATCACTGGAGAGACATGAGAGCTGTAACTGACTCTGAACTCTAATATTCTCTACTGACCTGCACCGACTTGATTGCTGCCTAACTTAGATGGCTGAAAACATTCAGCACTTGTGAGCATTACAGTGGATGCCCAAAGTAATAATTTTATACATGGCCCTTTCTTCCACAGCAATAAGTGGGTATTTTAGAATTCCCATATCTAATGGATGTTATTAGGATACCATAAGGTGCTTTGCTGCCTGTCTTAGAGGAGCTGTATAATAACTGAGATTGATGTGTGTTGACAAAAGAGATCATACCCTGAATTATTATTCATATTACAGTAAGATGTAGAGTGCTCAGATCCATTGTATTAAATCATGCATGAAGTTAAAACAAGAGAAGATTGATGCTTTTTGCAGTCTTGGAATAAAACAAGCAAAGGATACAACAAAGACAGGAGGAATGTTACCTGGTGATCATGAGATAATCGTGGTCACTTTGATTACTGGACTGTTGAAAGAGTGTTCTCATTTTTCACGTCAGAAACTATTTGCAGACATTATGTAGCAGAAATTTTAACATAAAGAATTAAAATTGAGTTCTTCTGTATTCACAGGGAACACTTCATGAAAGGCAAGTATATAAATTTGTTGAATAAATTATTCACTTGGAAGTAATTGGCAGTCTGACTATTTCTGATGTCCTTCACAGCACTGAGGTATGAGCTCAAAGACAATCAGGAGCAAATTTAAGCTTAGCTGAAGTACAGCAATCTCCACTTAAATTGGGTGTTTCAGTGAATCTTCCAGCAGGACCTCTCTCACATCAATGTGATGGCACAGGAACTTCATTACTTCTCAAATTAACTTTTTTCATGAGCAGAGAAACAATAAAGACGAATTTCTGGTGGATTAGTAAGGAGAAGTATATTCCTTCATTTTTAGTAAGAATGAGGCCAGGTTGCAATGACTGGTAGGTAGGGTCTCATTCAAAGGCTTTCTAGACAGTCAGGCAATTGAGACACAAATTTGTGCTTGTATTCACTTACAGAGCACATTGGCTTTAGCCGTGTTTTCTCGAGAAATCAGACAGAAAATGTCAAACTCTCCCCACTATTTCTTCCAGTCCTTGCAATTTTATTCCTCTCCTGCGCATACCTGGTAGTGATTTGAGTGGTTGAATTTCCTAAATTCTTTGTAAGCTTTCTTACAAAATGAGAAGTATAGATTTCGTGTCTTGCACTCACATTTGTCCTGTGTTTCTTGCCACGTGCTTCTTCTTGAATTTAGTGTCTGAAGAGTAGCAATAAAGAAGAAAAGAATAAGAGGAGCAAGGTCTAACCTCAAGTTCTAAGTAGATTTCAAAGGAAAGGGTGAATGAAAGGTGAATAAAGGGTGAGAAATGAAGAAAGCAATCTGGATTTGAGGTTAGGATTGTGTCAAGTTGCCCAGTAGTTTTCTTATGGGAAAACTGGGCATCAACAGTGTAGTGTATTTCCTAAAGTTTTTGACTGTAAATTAGCATGATAATTGTAGAAATGGAGGTGGCTGTAGTATTTAAAGAGCTTGCAGAGAACTAACTGTTTGCAATGACAATGGTTGGTGTTATTAACAGAGTTCCTTGTGAGATATGGGGCTATACTGGTTAAAGTTGTCGAGGGTTATGCTCACAAAGGCCCTGTGGAAAAGGCAGAGCCACAGGAGGGATGGATGGAAGTTGGCAGAGGAATGAGAGGGGTTATGAGTGAGGAGAGTCAGTGACAGCTGCAGTGAGATTGGGATTGGCTGGAGGAATGCATGGAAAGTGTATGAGCAAGAAGCTGATTAGGGGATAGAACATGTGGACAGCAGCACAGGAGCTGAGCCAGCCAACGGGGGCCCTTCTGCTCAGTTCTGGTAGGCTTTGGTTTGGTTTGGTTTTCAGTCCAGTGGAAATTGAAGGTGTAAAGAGGGACGATTTCTGCAATAAAGAGATCGCCTTGTTCCCCATTGCTACAGTTCCTCAAAGATACTTTCTGAGACTAAGCATGTTTGACATTTTCTCAGATGGGAGAGAAGATAACCAAGGCTTGGTTCAACCACTGGTTTTGGTGACAGGTCCCACTCGTGCTGCTTCTGATCAGCACAAAGCCAGTGGTGAAGGACTTCAGCCTTTTTCAGGGAGGCAGAACTGGGCACAAGGGCTGTGTGTGTCACAGGCTGTTCCATATCAGTGTCAAATGTGCATTCTGCAAAGCTCCTGCTTGTTGGAACCCTGGAAACTGGGAGTTTTGAACTTTCTGTGCTGACAAGCACTGAACCCAAAAGAAAGC
>VZTT01003506.1:23008-70699 GCA_013400855.1 Buphagus erythrorhynchus
CAAAAAAAAAACCAAAAAAACACAACAAAAACAAAAAAACCCAAAAAGTTTAAACAAAGTTAAAAAACGTGAACAGAAGTTTGAAAATTCAAAAAATTCAGAAGAGACTTTTAGTATTATTTTTTTTTAAACTAGGGCCAGGGGAAGACAAGTATTTTTCAGATACACAAAAGAAATAGAATTTTTAGCTCATATAGATGGGAATGCTGCATGAATAAGGGGCACAACGGTGCTAGAACATGGGATCTGAGTGCCTAAGTCACAAAGGAGATAAGGAATAAACAGCAGCATCTGCAGACCGGCTCAGTGCCATGGAAAGAGAGACAATCCTGAATTTGAATGGGGAACCAGATTGCAGAAAGAGCCTCATCTGCTCTTCTGCAAACATTCAACTCTCAAAAACCAACAGAGCTGTGAGTTTCCATTTGGTTTTATTGTCATTCCCAGTGAATAGAAGGAGCAAAAATGGCAAGAGAGGGAACAAGGATGATGCAGACAGCTTTTAGAAAGTACTTAGAGGGCTTTGGAGCCAGAGGAGAAGGGAGTCTGAAAAGAAATAGAGCAAAGTATATCTCATCAACTGACAGAAGGTTTCACAGAATCATAGAAGAGAGAAATGCAGAGAGAGGAAGGATGTGCAGCTTGTTCTGGTGAAGCTGTGGAGCCTAAGCTGGCTGCCTGGGAAAGCAGTGCTACCTGTTCACAATATTGCAGCATTTTACACAGGAACAAAAATAGAAGGAATAATATTTTCCAATTTCAAAGAAGACTGGGTGTCCAAAGAGTGATCTAAGGACAGTTGTTATATTATGTTATATTGAACTAGTCATCATTAACAACCAGACTGATTTAAAACTGTTAGCAAGGATGTGGCAAGGAGCTAGGACAGTGTGAAATGTGAGTCCAGATTACAGTTTTCACAAAGAAAAAGGAGAATAAAGCTTTATGGCACACTAACCAAGGGCTGTGGAAGAGAAAGCATGGGGTGAGGATAGACCTTGAATCAGGAGAGGTGTCTGAGAAGCCCCTGAAAGGGAGAATAGTAAAAATAAATTAGGAGTGGCTGTTTATATCAAAGGAAGTTTACAATCATATATGCAGAAATGGAAAAAAAATCTGAATTCTGTCGTTGTACAATAATGTTTCAAAATACATTGTAAAACAATCGCATTAAAAGCAAAGAAAATGTGAAAGAGTAAAGCATTGAGCGAATATTCATTAAAAGAAGAAAGAAACCAATCTTTTGCTATTAGAGATTTGCACAGAGTTGGGCTGTTGTCCTCCTGCTGTAGTTACAGTTCTTGGACTGAAGTCCAAAACAAAAGCATAAAAGGAAGATCCAGCCAAACTACAGCTGGCAGATTATTGCAGATTCCTGGCAAACTGCTGTGAATGTGCCTCACTTGCATTTTCTTTACAACCTTCACAGCAGCTACTTCAGCTTCTCCATAAATGAAGATGTGACTCTCTCATTTACACCTATTGAAGCTGTTCCATTTTAACATAAATAATTATTCATTGGAGCAGGAATTAGGAGGAAGTGACCAGCATCCCAGGTGAATGCCCAAACTACTGTATTATGGAGAAATTCCTATTTTCTCATGCTCATTAGGTCTTAATTCAGCTATGCAAAGCAGAGCAGTGTCAACAGAAGTAAATGAAATGGCTCTGTCCCAAATAACCACACAAAGCACTGAAGAGGGCACCTCCAGAGAAGGTGAAAAACCTTCACACATTCATCTGAAGCAGAGCTTTAACACTTAAGAAGATGTGGCCACATGAGTAAAGAGTTTTCTTGAGCCAAGTTTCTTCATTTACACCTGGGGCACAAATTGGTTAAATTACAAATTTACTCATCCATAGCAAACAAAAATATCTGTGGGAAGGGCTGCCTCCTGTTACAGAATGTGTCTTTCATTCTTAAGAATTTCTCAGAAAAAGAGACAGAGCGCATAATTCATGGAGACTTTCCAGCCACCTGCAGAAATATCAGCAATTTCTGTTTGCTGACTGTTTTTCACAGATGAAGATAATGGGCTTAAAAAAGAAACAAAATAGCAGGATACAAGTTAGTCAGAGTGATACTGCTTTAAATATCAGTGTTTCATGTGCCAGTTGTACCTCCAGTGCCTTGGTACTTTGCCTAGAGAACTGTGAATACCTTTGGAAAGGATAAACCAAAGGGCAGAACAGATAAGGTAGTTTGTACATTTAGGGTAGTTAACTAAATAAGGTCGTGTAAAACTTACATCAACATGCAGCTGTTTATCAACATTTTGAGGAAAATCAGATGTAAAATCACTACTGCTGTGAAAGCCAACTGTCTGGGAGAATGTCAGTGAGAGATTGGTACAGAGTGCATCTATCAGATGGCACAGCTGAGAAAAAGGCCTTGGGAGTGCTGGCCACAGTGGCCAAACATGGGTGTGCCCAGGTGGGCAAGGAGGCCAGTGACTTCCTGGCCTTCTGTATCAGCACTAGTGTGGCCAGCAGGACCAGGGCAGTGATTGTCCCTCTGTGCTGGGCACTGGGAAGCCACACCTGGAGTGCTGTGTGCCCCTCACTGCAAGAGAGAGTTTGAGGTGTTGGAGTGTGTCCAGAAAAGGGCAATGGAGCTGGGGAAGGGTATGGAGGGTCAGTCCTGTGAGGAGGAGCTGAGGCAGCTGGGGGTGTTTATTCTGGAGATAAGGATGCTCAGGGGAGACCTTACTGCTCTGTACAGCTCCCAGTCATTCACTGTCCCAGGCAGCCAGTGACAGGCAGAACCAGAGGAAAAGGCCTCAAGCTCTGCCTTGGGGGAGGTTCAGGCTCGATATCAGAATTTTTTTTCACTGAAAGCATTGTCAGACATTGGAACAGGGAGGTGGTGGAGTCACCATCCCTGGAAGTGTTCAAGGAATAGCTGGACACAGCTTTAATGTTATTTATTGTTTAGTTGATGTGGTGGTGTTTAGTGAAAGGTCAGACTTGATGATCTTTTCCAACCTTAATGATTCTATGATTTTATGATGGCCAAGATGACATTGTTTGTACATACCTCCAGTACTTCAGTGTCTGTCAGATTCCTGTGCCTTTCTTTCCCCTTTTTATTCTGGGTGCAACTGAGAGATGCTGGATGTTTGTTGTCAGATCAGCTTCAATTTGGCAGCCTTTGAAGAACATGAGACAAAGAAACCTGCACTTTTCCTATAAAAGCCATCAACCAAGTACATACTGGAATTTGTATCCCTCTTGCCTGATGATCAGGGTAGAAAAATCGTATTTTTCAGAAGGTTACCTTTATTTTTTAAATGCATTTGTTGTCGCACATACCTCCTACACTTTCATTTTCTGTTTCTCATAACAGCCTTACAAAGCTTTCATGAGCCTTCCACTGATGTGTTCATTTAGGGCTGTCCCATGTGGTGTAGATGCTTTTTTCAGACAATGCCAGTGACAAAAAATCAGATTTGATGATGAAGGCAGTCAAGCAAAGCTCTTGCAGTAGCTTGTTACTTCTGGGTTATGGTACAGAAGAATTGATAGCACACCCACATTTTAGGATAAAAGGAATATTTTTCTCAGAGAAAAAACACAGTGATTTTATGCACTTGATACTTTTTGTTGACTTTGAGCACGTGACACCCAACAAAACAATTGCCCTGAGCCCACTAAGTGGTAATGCTGAGGGCTACAAAAATCAGTTGGTTAGGTGGTATCATGCAGGAGGAGTGAAAAGCTTTACCTTCTGCAGAAATGAGGAGACCTGGGAGTGCTCTGTCAGTATGGCAAGTTGCTTTGCTAGAGAAAGTTCTTGCATGCCACAGTATCAGGATATTGCTGGCTGTGTGACAAGCTTTGGAAAATAATTTTAAACATTGTCCAGAGCTGACTGCTGCATGCAAATTTATCTAATGCACTCAAGAATGTGCTGTCAAATGACATGTGTCCCTCTTTCATGACGAGCAGCACCCTACACACTGGTGTAGGACAAAGGAACTTTTCCATTCTGCACCATGATCTGGTGGGTGAAAGGGCACTTAGACTGCCTGAAGTGAAAAGCTTTTAGTTCTCTTTTTTTCTTCATCTACTGAAGCATTTGCTAGCTTAGTCTGTTTATGGTCACGCTTTCTATGAATTTTTCATTATAAACAGCTAAAGGTTTAGTAAATAATTAATTGCTTCTATAAGCATCTTACAGACACAAGCACCTGGATAAGAAGCACTTTTTAATTATGAAAAACTGTAGAGTGGGCAACATATTGGGCTGCTGGGCTTTCTAAAAGCTAATTCCAGCATGCTTATTAAAAGATAAGTTGTAAATTAACCCTTTATGGGTAATCTTCAAGGAATATTTAACTACATGTATTTCAAAATGAGCATTACAAGGGTTTGGGGTAATTCCTCTATGTATCTTCTTTGTCTGACCATGAAAATAGCTGGAAAAGCTCTGGTTTGTAGCTAATTTCAGATCAAAGTATGAGCTCTGAGCTGTCCTGGGACTGAGAGCCCTGTGAAAATTTGCATTGGAGCTCTTTGGAGTTATGCATCCTATGGAGGTTCTGGGGGTGGCACAGTTGAAGTCTTGGTCTGGAGAGAAAGGAGCAGCTCTGGCTTCCCATGGCACTGCACCACTCAGAAAATAAGAAGCTGAAACAACCCTTTCCCCTGTCTGTGCTCCCTCACTGCAACCAGCTCCACTGAGCCATGCTTGCCTATGAAACCTGGGAATTGTCCTAAATAAACAAAAATCTCGTGACAGCAAAGTGAGTGCAAAGAATTAGATCACAGGAGGAAAAAAAGAAAATTCTCTTAAAAGAGAAACTCCAAACCAATCCCAACTAGAGGTCTATCCCAAGGGTGCTTCTGCCAGAACCCAAGCCTTTGATTGACATAGACTTAGACAAATGCTCAGTTCACTCCTCAATCCCATTCAAAGGGCCATGTGGAGAACTCAGTCCAAAACATAAGTTTGCTGCCAAACTTTTAAAAAAGTGTTTAAAAAAAGTAAAATATTTTCATGATACAGATAAATAGAACATCACTTATGTAAACTGAGGATTTCACAGAATAATTTCTAAGTCTGCCTGCATTACGGTGAACCTATTCCATAACAACCATTTGTTTCTATATTGAAACCAAACATGAAATTGTTTAGAACCATTTAGAAACAAAGCTGTCCTGCCGGTGTCACTTACCCAAATGCATCAAACTGAAAAGCACAAAGGATATCAAACCAAACCCACTTACAGATCTAGCCCAAAATCCCTTCTGCCACAACCAAAATCTTTGATAGACAAAGATTTGATTTAGCACCAATGCTAAGGTCACCTCCTTGCTCACATTCAGAGAGGGAATTCAGCACAGGCACACCCATGGGAAAAGGACAGTAGCTTTTTCCAGTGATTTTTTAGCTTTCTGTGAGGGTGGTGGAGCCCTGGCACAGGATGCACAGAGAAGCTGTGGCCACCCCATCCCTGGAAGTGTTTCTGGCCAGGTTGGATGGGGCTTTAAGAAACATGGTGTAGTGGAAGGTGTCTCTGTCCATGGCAGGGGGTTGCAGTGAGAAGATCTTTAAGGTCCCTTCCAACCCAAACTATTCTGTGATTATCTCTCCACCATAAGCCAGGGTTTCTCTCAAGTGGAATTGCTAATCTTCTATGGCTACATGGAAGGGGCAGGGGTTAGAACCTCTTTCTGGTGTCCTTGATTATGAGATCAAAGCTGTAGGTTGTGGAAAACCAAGGTGTCCTTGCATGTTTTGAGTGCCTGCAGTGGCTTCAGCCTCATCTTCTTGTGGACTCAATATTTCTTTTATAATCAATCTCCTTCATACATTGATAAATGGAGGCTGTTTGAGAATCTAAGGGGAAAAACATATAAAAAAAGAGAAAAGGCTTCTCTCACATGTTTGAAAAATAGCTTCACAGTCCAACAGCCTCCTGTCCCTCCATGCTCTTTCTGTGCCTCTCAGCACGTTGCCTGGCTGTGTTATTCCTGGTTCAGGCCCTGCTCCCTGCACCTTGCCAGTCACCTTGAGCAAAGTCAAGTGGCTGCAGAAGTCACGCAAGCAGGTCGGTGCCTGCACTCAGGGGACAGATCCTGCACAGAGGCTTGGCTTGGGCTGCTGTGATGGAGCTTCCCTCAGCATCTCTCCTGCCTGAGCTAAAAAACACGGGGCCAGATTGATGGGGACGTCAGAAGTATATTTTCCCAGAGGTCAACTAAATCCTGGTAATGCTGCAATTCTCAGTGCACTCCTCCTAATCCAATCAAAGAGCACAGTGGTTTGGGCCCTACCAAATGATGTTCAAGGTAAGCATGTGAAACGTGGCTGCTCCTCAGCTATTGGCAGCTTTCCTAAGTGCTGAGAATCAAATCAGAGCAAGAAAAAAGCCTCCCATCTCAAAAAAGAAACTTTTACACAGACACACACTTGGAAAAAAGATGATACTTTTGTTCAGCTTTATTTGCCAGGCTTTTGTTTTCCTCTTTCTGATTTTAAAGCATATTTGGTTTAGGTCCTGATTATTTATAAAATTCTAATATATTTGGTGCTTTATTTTAATTGTTGAAACCATGTCTGGAGTGGGAACTTCTGATATGTTCTCAGGTGTGAGCAGACTCAATATATTGGGGAAATTCAAGACCTTTTTAAAAGACCTCAAATTGAGTGTACAGAAAGTTGACATGTCAGAAAACATTGCTCATTTCTGAAAATCTTAGGTCTTTGCCTTTGAATGTGGTGCTAACAACACCAAAG
Organism: Buphagus erythrorhynchus; assembly: GCA_013400855.1. Taxonomy (NCBI): domain Eukaryota; kingdom Metazoa; phylum Chordata; class Aves; order Passeriformes; family Sturnidae; genus Buphagus; species Buphagus erythrorhynchus. The sequence continues at coordinate 29,751 of VZTT01003506.1, forward strand.
TTATGGGTTCAGTTCCTGTCCAGGCCATTCACTTAAGAGCTGAACTCTCACTGTGGTGCCCTTCCAACTTAGAATCCTCTGTGATTCTTTGCTCAGTAAAGGCATTGATGTTCAAAATATAGGATAAAGGAATGTAACACTCTGTATAATTAATCTGGTATTGGGTAAGTACTGTAATATTTCTTCTGTATGAATTGAATCCATCGAACAGTAAATGCACCAACAAAAATTCACACAGTTATTGACCTGGTTTATTCCATATTAAATATTAATTGCAGTTTCTTCATCATGTCCTATTGAAGTTTCCCAGATGTGTGAGAGATATATACATATTTATCTTTTATATAGTGCCATGCAGAGAGCACACATCATTGATGGACACACTTGTTATTTCTCATGCCAAACACTCAAATAAAAGCAAATTAAAAGTACCCTATAGACCTATCTGCTACCCAATTTAACCCCACCCAAAAGAGAATTTTCTGGCTTTGGAGAGTGGCTGTCCCTCTCTTCTCTTTGCATGTTCTGGTCCCCAGTGGAACACCTTGCAGTGAGGACACATCTCTGTGGCTGAATTTTCAGAATTAGGCTTGCTATGAGCAGGGTGTTGTGGACCTTTCTCAGGTGGTTCCAGGATATGGTGAATTGTTAATTACCTGTGAGGGGATTACCCAGGACACAGATTAACTCTGCTGTGGCTGCAAAGCACTGAGGCCAGACCTGCCTGAGCTGGCTCAGGTCTGCAGCTAGCAGGACTGTGCTGGCTCTGTGCAGTGGATATTTGTGGGTCTCAGCTCCCTTGGGATGTCCAGCTGCTTCAGGAAGGTCAAGCTTTAGCCTTATTTGGTTTTTTGCTTGTGTGTTACCTTGCAGAATAAGGATACTACTGCAAATCACTGTCATGGAAATGAATTAATAGTATTGAAATCCAGCTAAACCTAACTTACTAACATAAAACCTGCTTTGAAGGAAAATGAAGCCCTGAGCTAATTATTTAAGACTTGATTCTTTCTGTTTCAGAACCCTGATTTCAGTTTTCTCATGCACCTAATATTCTCATCTCCTGGTTTGCAAGCACTTTCTAAGTTTCTGCAGTGTTTTTGCACTGGTGTGGTGTATAAGAAGGGAATCAGCTCCTCTCTGATTTATTTGACATTCCCAACTCTGCCTGGGCAAGTGTTTCTTTGGAATCTGGTAGCTCTGAGTAAACTATGTTCTTGCCAGTGTTTACTGAAGGGATTTGTTAACTGGGAAATGAAGCTATTTCTTTCACATTGATTGCAACTCTTGCCAGCCACTGTTTTGAACTGTGTTTTGTTTTCTGAAGAGCTCATTACCCTGGCCAAGCCTTTTGCTTCACTCAAGTGCAGCAAGTCTGCTGGGTTCATCTCAATTATTTCATAGAATATCCTGAATTGGAAGGATCCAACAAGGTTAATTGTTTGTTGTGGTTTTCTGTTAGCTTGTTATTCAATAATTTTAATTTTCTTCAGAACTATAGAAGAGTTGACCATGAAAACTCTGGTCATCCCAGGGCTAAACCTGAATGGCCCTAGAGCAGTGGATAATACACCAATCCTCATTGTCCATGCAGACATGATCCCTTTTGAGCATGCCCAGGCTGTTCCAATGCAATGATCATAGATCTGCAAGGTTGGGAAAGATGTCCAAGATCATCAAGTCCAACCATCCAGACTAGATCTTCCATCTTCTGATCTGTTGCACTCCCCCAGTGCTGGCTCAGCTGCAGGAGTCCTGGGGAACCAGGGATCAATCTTGTGGTCCAAGCAGCCATGGTGGTGGCAAAGGGCATGAAGCTGTAAAAGCAAATGTTAATTCAGAAAAGGCAATGCAAAGCACTTGTGTTAGGCAGGAGCCCAGTATTAGTCTTCAAACCAGACTCCCCCTCTCTTCCATGCATGGTTAACAAAATACAATATGTGCTGCTAGGAGAGCAGCTACATTAGATGCTACAATTGATTTTTTCTTTTCCTAAAGTCTGGTTCTATCAAGGAGTGAGCCGACATGTCCCGAAATCTGAGAGAAGCTGATTTCAGCAAAGCTTGTTTGTTTGGAGCTGTCTTTTCAAAGAATGGTCTCTTTGGTGACATTTAGTTTTCTAAGTATACTCCAGAATGAAAGATGGGCTTTTCAGGGAAAGAAAGCATTTAAAACTAAATTTTCCCCTGACATATTCCATTCTTTGCCTGGGGTAAGATACAAGAGCAGGCACAGCAAGTCAGAAGCCCCCCTCTCATTTTTTAGAAAACAGATATTATGGTAACATAACCTCTGGTTTGTTCTTGGGAGGAAGTATCTGGGCCAGCTTTAAAGTACTGCAATAGCCATTCATGCACATGATTTAAATCAGCCTGTTCTGCTGACAAGATGAAACCTACAGGAAATGGGTTTTACTTGCTCCTTAAGTAGATAATTTGGGGAGGAGACGGGACGTGAAATGAGAGAATCTGACAGGAGCAGCAGTTGAGATGGTGACAAACTTCACAAAAAATACGTTTAGTAGGCATTCAGAAAGAAGGAATTCTTTACTTACAGAGTAAAGATGACATTTGCAGATAATATCCTTTGAATGCTGATTTTTGTTTTGTGTTATTTTCTGACAATTTTGTGTGTGAAAACTTCCTTATCTGCTCCCGTTTTTACTAATTCTTTGAGCCAATAGGTACGAAAAAGGTGACAGACTTGAATTCAAGGAATAAAGGATGAGTGTGGTGCAGAAATTACCCATTTCTCAAGGCCAGATACAATACAGTATCTAAAAGATTAGAGGAGTATCCAAAGCATGCTGAGTGAGCAGGGGTCTGTCTTCCCTGTGCTCAGCATTAAGCTGTCCAGAGCAAGCCAGAAGATGCTGACAAAAAGGACTTTAAAATCTTGGCTATGCACTGCTTGATTCAGAGATGCTGAGGCACCTCTGTGCCCTCTGAATCCAGCCTTCAGCCATCCCTTGAGTGTTACAGCTCCTTCCTGGCTTTTCATTGTGCTCAGCCAGGTCATGTCTGACTGGTTTCTCCATTTTCATTTACAGGATTCCCTCTCAAGTGCAGAAATAGAGTTTTTGGACATGAGGGAGAAAGAGAAAGGATCTTTCTTCACCCAGGAATGGGGGGCTGGAAGAGTATTTTTTCTTACACAAGTCAGGATTAAGCACATATTTATCTCATCTGTGATCTGTATCTGTCTAACCTGTTCTTTAAAAGCTCTATAGGAGGAACTCTCCAGATTTTCTGAGGAATTTCTGCTGCCCTTTATTAGCACAGTCTATCAGTCTAATGTGAAACATTTACTCTGCAAATTTTTCTTCCTTGATAGGCCTTTTCCATAACCTTATATGGGCTGGGAAACCATTGATATATCTCTCTTTAACATTGATAGATCATATCACGGTTTCCTAAGCAAAAGAAAGCCAGTTTTCCCACAGGCCATTTTTAAATTTGCTATCCGTGCTATTTTCCTCTGGACTCTCTCCAATCTTTCTACATCTTAGTGGATGCCCAATCCTAGACACAACACTCCAGCTGAGGTCTCACCACCAAGATAAAGCAGAATAATCCTAATTACCTCCCGTGTCTTCCATATGTCAATTCAGTCAGGGATGAGATGTGCCTTTTCTGCTGCTGCAGCACATTGTTGAATTCCTATTTAGTGCTCAGCTCTCCCCCTGACTTCTTTTCTGCAGAATTGCTGCTTTGCCAGTTATTTCTTATTTTACATTGGAATTCTCCTTCCTGAGCAGAACACTTATTTATTGATTTTGTTTATATCAGAGCAATTCCTCAATATGCCAAGACCATTTTTGTTTGTCATCCTGCCCTCTGGGGTCCCTGCAAGACCTCTCAGCTTGGCTCTATCAGCAAATTTTATGTGTCTTCTCTATAATATCATCCAAAGTATTACAGGTAATATTGAATGAGCCACATATATGAAAGACCCCCAGAGGAGCCCTTGTAATGCTCTCTGAGTTTGATAGCAAGCAGCAATTTACAGTTGAAATACTGCATTTACCTGAATCCAAGACAAGCCTGTGATCTCATCACCCTTGTGCACAGGCTTCATTAAAGAAAAAGGTTTAATGACTGGACACAATTCATTAACTTCACCAGGGCCATAGCCAGTTCCTATATTCAGAGGGACAAACAAGGGAGGTTGGGTTTTTGGGTTTTCTTTATCTTCTCATTGGAAAGAAATAAGTTATATGTTCTCATCCAAGGCAAAAGATGATAAATATCTCCTCTTTAATAGAGGGGTGAGACTCCTTCAGCTGCCTCACATTTATCAGTGGGAAAAGGCCAGGTTTTGTGAAGCAGCTAATGCATGGCAGATTGTGTCCTGCTGTCTGTTCTCAAAGCAGCTAAGATAGACTGACTAAACAAATTCTGAATGCCTGACATTTTCAGGGCAGAAAAAATATTATCTGGAGTGTGGATAAATATGTTCACAATGATGAAAAAACATTTTAGAAATATTCTCTGTCCTGTCTTCCTCTCAACTGTTTGTAGGATGTTCCATGAGACTGTAAGAAAGCCTCAGTGAAGTCAGCTGAGAACATATCTACCACTGCCTTCTCATCCAACACTTGTGCTGCCTTGTCAAGGAGGAAATTTGGTTGATCTGACATGATGTATTATTTTCAAATCCCTGATGGCTGTTTCCTATCAACTGTTTTTTACCAAAGTGCCTGTAGATTTTTCAGTGACTCCTTCTAGAGGCAGCCTGAGGATAAAGGTGAGGCTGACTGGCCTCATGGTTTTGGGTTCTCTTTATGTTCTCTCCTTTCTCTGCTTCAGTGCTCTGGTCTCTCCTGTGTCTTCCTCAAGTCTTCAGAGGTGATTGCAAATGGTTCACAGATTATTTTGGTGAACTCCTTCAAAAATCCTTTGAATTACATGACACCTTATGAATTTCAATAACTCTATCTTATCTACATAGTCTTTAACCTACTAATTTTCTGTTGAGCTTTGTCTTCTTATCATCTTTTTTAAATTAATTAGCTTAAGTAGCTGTTCATAATTTTTTTAACATAGTCTGCAGCAAAGCATTGAATTCTTCAGTCTTCTTTGGATCATGTACTATTTATTCTCATTCCCTGTAAAGTAATAGACCAGTAATTTCCTATGGTCTTTCCTACTTTCAATGTATTTTTAAGACCTTTTTGTGTTACTCTTTATGATCCTTTCAACCCTCAACCCATTTAATCCCAAACCCTCACTGAGGTTTTTATCCCTTGTCCTTAATGATAGACTTTTTTTCCCTTTTGTGTCATTATTTCTTTTTCCTAGTTTATTTTCGGGCCCTAAAGTACTCCTGATGCAGTTGTAATGGCTTCTCACTGTGCTCTCTGTCCTTCCCCTGTATCAAGATAGGCTGCTATTGTGCCTTTAATACACTCTCTTACTGCAACTGCCAGCTCTTCTGCCCTTCTTTATCCCTTAAATTATCTTCCCAAGAGACCCTTTAGATGAGTTCCCTGGGCTTGCTGAAATTTGCTATTTTAAATTTTATTTTTTTTTTGAAATCCATTATCCTTACTCTTTTTTCTCTGACACTTTACTTTTTTTCTTAGCATAGTGACTTACAGCCCTTTCACCTTTCAACTCCCTTTTCAGATTCTTTTCCAGTTCCACTCTACTAGAGAGAACCAAATCCAAAACGCTTTGTCTCTTTATAATTTCCTTTACTGTTCCATATGTTCCTGATTCATTTCAAGGATGTTACAGATAGTTTGAACCCACCATGCTCTCCCAGCAAATATTTGGGCACGTGATACTCCTTATTGACACTACAAGCACTCCCTCAGGTATTCAGTCCACAGAAGTTGCATCTCCTTCCATTACTCTCCCTCATACATGGAGACAGCAGCAAACCTGCAGCACTTCTGAACCTCCTGTCCTTCCAGAACGTGCTGTCCCCACTGTAAACATATTCCAGTTTTCTTGGCCATCCCACTAAGGAGGCCTGAATTGGGACTTTCTTGGGGTAACACCTCATGTACAGATGTGTTTGAGGTTCCAGGACTGGAGTTAAGATGCCAAAAAATCTTCTGCCTCAGATGGTGGTCCTTTCAGCCCAATAACGTGCATCTACCCATGGTCATGGAATATGTCTAATGAAAGAATACCAAAATAAAGCAAGAATAGGCTGATATTGCCCCATTTCTGTGGCATTTTCCTCCACCTTCAGGCAGATTCCAGCTTGGGTTTTCCCATGCTACTTTGAGTTTAACAGGCCCTGATAGTCCTTTCTTCCACACAGTGCCTAATTGCTTCTTGAACCTATTTATAACTTCCAGAGCATCTTATTGTGATGAATTTCATGACTTAATTATGCACTGTGTGAGCAAGCACTTCTTTGTGTAAATCTTCTGGCTGATGATCTCATCTGGTACTCACTAGTTCTTGTGTAATGACTCCATGCTGAGTCAAATTCTGTTACAGTGTCTCCACACCTCTTGGTTTTCAAGGCTAAAGAGTGTCATGGATCAGAGCTGTTATCTACCTTTGATCCCCTCTCTTGACTTTTTCTTTAGTAATTCAGATTCTTCTGTACCTTTCTTAGATAGGATAACCACAAACACACACAGCTGCATTGGCAATACAATAGCAAAGCTGTTTGTTTTGGGTGTTTTTTCTAGACCCACCATGCTATTTTTTTTTTTTGGTATTTATTGACACAGAAATTTGTTTTCCAGTTTCTCTCCCAACATCAGAAGATCATTCTGCAATATTTTGTAATTTTTATGAAAGCATGTAATATCACATCTGCAGTAAAGTTTGTTGTCCTATTGCTAAAGATTTTTCATCTCTAGTCAGCTGCTGTCCCTATTGATTGTGCAGTTTTGTCTCTATTGACTATGTGGTTATTCTGGAGCCTCACATCTACTGACTTCATTATTTTATTTTTTTTTTTTTANAATCCCTGTGAAGTAGAAGAGATTGGTTTTATGCACAGCCACTGAAGAGCTGCTCAAGGCTGGTGCTTTCAGTAATCTGCAGCCTCATATAGCTCTGACTTCCGTAAGATGCACTTAGTGATGGAAAAGTCTTTTTACTTTAAAAGTTCATATAGTTAGTGTAAAGGACACTGACAACAAGGAAATTATTATCTTTGCTGTGAGGCACTGTGGCATTTTTTGCAGCTGTGGTTGCAAGCAAATGTTTAGCAAGTGGGAGGCACTACAGAGCAAGTCCCTTTATCCATCACATTACCCTAATAATTAAATTGTCAGCCAGGGAAGTCAGGCTTTAATAGGAAAAAAATATGCAATCAAACCGTGGCAAAAAAAATTGTGACTATTCCTCCAGTTAAGCCTATAATTTTTAAAAAATCATTATGTTTGCGTAAGGCGTTGCTTAGAACACAGATTTTTTTATATGTTGTTTAAATAATTTTTGTGTTTTGAAATAACAAGAAGTTATTTAACCACTCTCCATTGTTCCTGTGACTCTGGGAAACAATTATCCTAAGAATTACTGGTAATTTCCTTACTGTGGTTTATTTCCAAAATTAACTCCAGGGGTGTTTCCTAGAATCTCCAGGCACCTTTTCCTCCAGGATGTAAATCCACCTGATGGTCTGCTTCTCCTGAGGTCTCCCTGTGGGATCATTCTCCTGGGTGTTAGATTATAGGGAGAAGTCACCCAGCTGCTCTGATCCATTTGTGGTGAGACATAGACTGCTGTCTGCTGTACATTTTTTCTAAATATTGGGTTTTACAAGGTCTTTTTCCTGCTTTCTGCTTCCACTGCTTGTGGTTCAGATATAGTGAAATGGGTGGCTTGGAAAGAGTCACAAGACAAGTACAAGATTATGAAAAATGTAACAGTGAAGTGAGATATTTGCCCCTGGATGATGGCTCTGCTCTAACTCAAAGGCATCATCTCTCCAAAAGATAGTTTTCTTTTAATTCTCTCACATTAGCTTTCAGGTTCTGTCCTGATAAATGTTGCCTGCCTGTAAAGATGGACTTTGGGATAAGAATAGTTTACCTCCGGGGAAGAGACAAACCCCACCCATTGACCTTTACCTGGGATTGGTAGAGACAGGGAGCACCATCATGCTTGGCCAAAAGCTCTTTAACCCAGAAATCTCAATGTGTGTCTGATCCAGATGAAACCACTAGCCACAGAACGCTGAATGGTATTTGTGAATTCACCCCTAAAGAAAAAGAAAAGTCAAAATTATCATCAATCCTTGAAATAGTCATGAAGAAGATAATAACATCTGCTTCTATATTTTGACCTATATTTTTCTACACTTGGACTAATAGAGGAATAGAGCACACAGCACACACTGTGAATAGCTGGAGAAGGCTGATTTCTTTATGTTAGTACTTTCTTTAATGACTCCCTGTGGTAAATGACATTGTGGCTGTCATCACCTTTGTCCTCTCCCAACCAGGCCCAGACAGAGAGAAGTGAAGGCTTTAGTATCCCATTACCAATTTCCTGAGCAACAGAATGCCAAGTTCCAATTTGTGTTCTAATTTTAACTACAGTATAGATTTTTAAATAAGTTTCAAGCTTCCTATTAACATGATCTGTCTGCTCCTTTGGTGCTCTCTCATCCCATTCTGATCGACTCATGAATGGGCTCCCTGTATTATTCATTGTACACTAAATTAAGCTTTTAGTGTTAAAGGCTTTCAAGTGTAGCTTTCTTTCTGTAGAACTCATTACCTGTGTCAATACACAAAGCAAAAGCACTTGATAGATTTAAAACATTCAGTATCTTCTTCTTTTTACAGCTGTTATTATGACTCAGGAGCATCTGTTATTCTGCTAATATTCCTGATTGTCCTGATATTAATTTCATTACACAGCAAGTGTGCACTATAGAGTTCCCAAGTGTCTTTGTATTACATGAACTTTAATTAGACTTCAGCTTTTCTTGAAAAGGGTTAGGCAAATAAAAGTTATTATAGTTGGTCATGGCTTTGTACACCTTCAGAAACTAGGAAACTTGTTTTCACCACCTGTGGAAATTCAGGAATAGTAGCATAGAAAAATCACTAATAATAAACCACAAAAAAAGCAAAAATGAAGATTTCAATGGTATACTGCTGAGTTTTGTTATGGTCCTTGAATTTAGATTTTGTGGGGAAACATTTGAATAAGTATATAATAGATTCTTAGCTGTATTTCCCTTCATTGCTCACTGAGGCACCCCACAGAAGGTGTCACTCACAGATGTGTGACCCTCACATCTCTGTGGCAGGAAGAATCAGAATTATCTTGATTATATGATTATTAACCACGCAGGCAAGACTTCCTGAAAATGACAGGACAGGTTACTTCTCTCAAAACTGTTGTTCCAAGCCTGTTCAGGGCTGTGACTCTAGTAATACCCAACATTTTCTTTCCAGCTCCTTCAGTCTAAAAATTACATGTCCATGCTCCCTAGGTGCAGTGTCCTGTCCCTTTACAATGCTGCCACTATGGGACCTACATTAAACTGAATCACTGAACCCAAAATTTTTAAAACCTTGATTATTTTATACAGGTAGGCTAAGTGCAGTGATTTGGCTTCAACATACTCCTCTGTTCCCATTGCCCAAAGAACCAATTTCCAGCAAAGCCCTTGCAAACCATTTTAGCAGCTCAGCAGAAGCTGTGGAGTTGAAAACTGCCATGGGGAAGAAAAGGCCAGCAGGGCTCAAAGGGGGACTGGGAAGATGCTAAGTTCTCTGCTCTGGGAAAGAAAAATTAATGGAACAACACCCTCACACACATCCCTGTGAGTGAGATTTTCTTCACAGGCACAGCATGCAAGGGTTATGGACATTTGGGGGTTTGCTTCATTTTCAAAGAAAGCTGAGATACAAAAGGGCAGCTTGCAGAGCAAATGAACACAAGCAGTTATCTCAGAACTTCAGTCTGCTGTGATCCAAAACTAAGCCCTCCTGGGTTTTCTGCCAAGCCATTTCATTCTGTTAGTCCAGGAATAAACTCCTACTGTACAAATAATGGACAGACAATGTCTTGTTTAATTGACCTTGTTGTAAATGCCAAGAAACCAAGCAGAAATTGAGCTGCTGCATGTCAGAGGGGACCGGGGCATGGGAAGGGCAGAGCTGGTATTTAGACTCAAAGTATGAATGAGCAGGAAAAGCAAACCATCTTCCTCATCTCAGCTGCTAATGTGAATTCCTTTTTTGTGAAAGAAGGAAGGACCATGGGGAAAAAAAGGTGCACTAAGAATGTCTATGTAAGGTGGATAAAGAGTACAAATCTTCAAGTTTATGCCTCTGGGTCACAGCTTCTTGTCTCCCTAGTGTCTGTGATCAGACACTTTTGCAGTGGAATAGTTTTTTCTGGAAAGGCACATACAAGTTCTTTCTTCACAAAGATGGAATTTGTCAGAGAGACAGAGATGGCAGGGTTTGCCTCCTCCCAGAAAATTCAAGTCCCTTACATTTTTTCCAAGTTAATATCTCCTATAGGACATTGTAATGGTTAAAGCAAAGATCAACTTTTTTTTTTTTAATAAAACTTGAAGAAAGAAAATATTAGGGGCTTAATGTCTGCATTGTTTGGGAGTAGATAGTCGGATTTCAGGAGCTTAAATAGATGACCTAAGAGAGGATGTAGGTGTAATGCATTCTGTAGTACTGGGTAATGTATTCTGAGCCTCTTGGCTCCAGGGGAGAGAATACTAAAAAAAACAAAAACCAAAAAAAACAAACCACAACCACAACCCCAAACAAAGCCCAGAAATAATCCTGTTTAGGGGAAGAAGTGATTTCAGCACTGTTGCTGTTGATCAGCCCCTCCCTGCTTGTCCCCATCTTCACTCCTGTACCAAGGTGAAAACAAAAAATCCATAAGCCAGGAGTAGTGTCAGCGTGGAACATCTTCCAGGCTGCCTTTGTCTGCTTGCTAATAATGAAAGTCTATTTATAGCTCAGTGCAGAGCAGGGAAAGTGTGCTGTGGGTGACAATGTGATATGGATTTCACAGTCCATCAGTTTGGATTTCAAGTCTGCAGTCCTCTCTCGGACAAATTGAGAAGTCAGACACTGTTTTGGGATGTTACAGCAATGCAAAATAGGGTGCTTGGTGCTTGTTTTGTGAGCATTTGGGGTCAGGTTGACTGGGGTGACATCAGAGCACTCTCAGATCAGTCAGGCTTTTCACAGTGGCCTGAGAAAACCCATCTCACAGAGAGAGGCTTTGCATGCTGAGCATCTATGTGCTCGTGGGCTTAATATCTGTCATAGTCCATCACTCCACGTTAATAACCAGTAGAAGTCCCAGATTAAATTGCAGCCTGGCCCTGGGACCAGGCCCTGCAGACACAGTGGGAGCACAGCTGGATCCATGCAGCAGAACCCCCCAACCTCTTCCTTCTGCCCCTCCTGGACCTGACCATTACCAGTGTCCCATCCCCCCAGCTGTTTCTGGGGTTTCACAGTCAAAATGTGCCAAGCACAGAGCAGCAACAAAGGGAAAGGGGAGGAGATGCTTTGGCACAGCCCAGCTTCATCATTCCCCCTTTGCTGTACTGGCATAGTTGAAGGGTGGCATCAGGACATAAATGGGGAAGTACTGGGAGAGAGATGTGGTTGCCCTCAGGGAGGAAAGGGGACAAGCTGGGAGCTGGTGAGCAGCAGATTGCACCTGTGGCACTGTCTTGAAAAACAGCTCCTGCTCCAGAAGGGCAACTTGTGAAGTTGAAAAAAAATTGGAAACAGTAATAGAAGCAAAGAGGATGAATTGTTTTCCTGGCAGAGTGAGAAACAGAACTTGTGTCTTTTCCTACTCAGTCAAGTCTGTCATTTTGATCCACTGATGAGTAGATCATACCACCACCTTATAGGAGCAGAAATACACTTGGCCTTTCTGTGGAGGGGCAGAAGAAATGATCCATAGGGTCTGTGCCTCCTCTCATATAGGGCCACAGTGAACCATTCCCCAAAATGTGCCCAGCCTGCTGTGACCATTGGTGTGGCCATGTGGGTGGGTCTCATCACATCTGCAGCTTCATTGCTGTCCCAATGCCACAAGGCTGATTGTACCCAAAGCAGTGCAAATGGGGCCAAATGAACAGAAAAAGGAAATACTCAGCTTGGATATGCCATGGTCCTGAATAGCTCCCAAACTGCTGGGAACAAACTGCTGTCTCTCTGTGGTGTTGGAACTTGGGTGCTTCTTCTTCCACTTTCTCTTGCTACAAGTTCAGTACTTTGGGCTAAATTCCATACAGCTTCCTCTTTCTAGACATGTTTTCTTCCAGTGCTGTAAGACAAATGTCTGGATGAGGCACTCCTGGCTGGTTCCTAGGCTTTTACCATTGCTGTTTCAGCTGGCAGCCACACAGAAGATGCTAAGAATCACAGGTTACAGTGCCTTTGCTTATGTCCAGGCACTGAATACCACTCAACTCTGGCAGCTCTAAGATGTGGTGTCTATGGACTGAATGCAGTGCTTAATTTTAAGGTTTCAGAGTTTTAGGGTTTGCTTTTCAGGCTTTTTCCTCTTGCGAATCTGTCTGATGTTATTTTAGGCAGACCATATGCTGTCTTAGGGCAGGGAGAAAGACTACATGACCTTCTGCATTTTGCCCCTTTTTTCTGACAAGAAAGATGATGATAAGTCTCAGTAGTTTCACATAAGAAGAATCTGTCCTAAAGCACTGCAGGAGCTTTATTTAAGGATTACTTCCAAACTGGTTTGCTTTTCACTAATTCTTTAAACACAAGGTATCACAAGCTCAGTTAACCATTTATGACTGCAGCAATTGCTGCTCTCAACTTCATGGTCAACTCTTGAGGAATTTTAGGGTCCTATGGGATCCTGTCTGTAATTCAGTCTACTTGACATAGTCCCAATATCTGAGAATAAAAAATTCTTGGGTCTGGGAAAAGCAAGAAAATTGTTGCTTAGCCTCTTGACATTCCTAGCTTTCTCCTCCTGCTCAAACACACCCACACAGAGTAATTTTTCTGCCTTGGGCGGAACTGCTCTACAGCCACAAGTTATGAGTTTAATGAATTTATAAGGCCAGTAACTGATAAAGCCTCCACACCTTGGATGGTGTTTGATGAAGACGACTCTGACTTGCATCCAGTAAAGGGAAAATTCTGGATTATCCTTCATCCTTGCTGTCTATGGCTTGCCATGAAGACATTAAGAAAGGAAAAAGGATAGCTAATTTAGTCAGTGAGGCTAAAAATACACTCTTAGAAAATGTAAGAAGCAAATTCCCAAAGTGCTACATGTTCTGATAAGAAGTCTAAATACAGAACGTTGTCCTTTGTCAAAAGCAGTTTGCTTCTTCCCTTTGCTGAGCAGCCTTTGGCTTCTGCTTTTGCACTGGGTAAAATAAGTCCTGGATCACCTGGTGATGACTGTACCATGCCCTTTCTGCTGAAGAACAAACAGCCTGCTGCACGTGAAAAGTACAGCAGCACGGTTTTATCAGCTGAAAAATCTGCAGCTAGCAGGAGCAAGGTGAATAACTGTATTGATTATTCCAGAATTGGGAGGATGTTGTGATAATCCTCAAGCCTGTGACATTAAGAGCCAAAATTTGCCTGCATCAAGTACAAGATTCATCATTTGCATTGACTCTTCTCTGTAGTTACAACTGCTACTTGATCAAAGTAACTTGGTCTTGTTCCAAGACTGATTTGATATTCAGAACCCTCTGCATATAACTCTCCTTAAAAGCAATTGTTTGAGTGCATCACATGATAATAAACACTCATGATTTCTTTATTCAGGCCTTGAAACTCCAACCCATCACACTTTTCCACACAGCAGCAAGTGCATCAGAACACTTGTGTCCCTTCTTTTGAGGTCTGCATCCAGAGAGTCTTCAGAGGCCACCAGTACCATCTGCATGTTTTACATATAGATACCTACTCATAAACAGAATTTTCTTGCGCACTTTGATTTTAATTAGCAGGCTGTCACTGGGACAATCAGTCTAGAGCATCAACAATAGCTTGTTAAGGCCATCAGACAGATACAGGGCTGGGCAGTGTGTACAGAAATCAAGTGTAGAGCCAGGCTGGTGCAAAGACAGAGCACAGTGCAAAACACAAATGTGATAAAGGTCTCAGAGCCACACCAGTAGGACACTGTGCTAAAAAGCTCTGTTCAACAGGTCTATCATTTCCACTTTTGGAATTACTCTGAGCTCTATCAGCTCAGACACTATGAGACACCCCAGAGCTCAAGCAAGAATTTATGGATGGCATAGGAGATTGTTTCCCAGCCAAAACTATTGGTGATGGTGCACAAAGTGGGGCAAACAGAGGTGGGGATAGTAATTTTTCGTCATTGCCAATTTGTTTCTTTCTCTGTATGTCTTGGAGGATGTCAGTGCCTTGTTGCTACAATGCACAGATGGTTTGGCTGCTCCATATCAAGGGTTTCTCTTGTTATAAGTAAACTCCTACTCCTAGGAGGTGTGTCATGGGGAGGCAGAAGCATGCTTATGGGGGACAAAAAATAGGCAAGGACTTCTGATGATGTTTTTGGTAAGTTTTTTGAAAGCTGTGTGTTGCAGAGCTGTGTGGAAATCGTGATCTGATGTACTTAACACAGGGAAGATGTGTTGGCTCAGCCTCATCAAGGATAAAATAACTTCTTTAATCTACTCAGGATCTTAGTTTTTATTGTATTTTGCAATCTGCCAGTGATGAGGGGTGAAGGAGAGAGAGGTGAGGGGAAACCTGGGAGAGCTGGCAGTAATAACAGATCCAAGCTTTGACAGACTCTGGTGGAATAACTTAATTAACTAATGGCCTGCATGGAGCTGTAATGGGATCCGAAAACAGAAAGCTTTTAAGCAAAACTTAAAGCCAACAGCATCAATAATGGTGAGTGGAGGGCACTTTACTCCCTGTGTTTCTTTCTGTAAGAATGGTGACACAGCCCCTCACCTACTCTCTATCCCTAAAGGCGTTTCTCCATCTAGTGTCCCTGGGCAACAATTACAGCCAGCTTGAGCCCAGTGTCCCCTTCCTGCTCCCAAATGGCTCAGAGATTTCCTCATAAACACACAGGAGCATTGAGTACAGAGAAAGAAGATGGCTCCACGGAGTTGGCCCGGGCTGCAGCCACCTCTGGGAATGGTTCCACTCACTGGCTGCTTCTCTGGCATTTGGGGGTGATTTGCTTTGTCTTGTTATCATGGAGCACATGTAAATTTTGGTCTTTCGCTTTTCCTCATCCCTTTGAAACTCCTGCTCTCTCAAGTCTGACTATTTGGAGATGCTTTGCCAAGCTGATCTGAAAGTCAGGGTTTCAGGCTGCTGCAACACACCCTTGCCTCCATACCTATATTTTAAAGGGGGATTTAGTGTATGGGAACTGCCTGCTGCTCCCCAGCACATCCTGCAAACTTCCCTCAGCATTATCCCAGCCCTTAGTGTACTCCTGTGTTCATGCACACTGCTGAGAAGTCCAATGACATCTTTTAGGCAAAACCATGTCTAAACCAGGTAGGCCAGCAGAACTTGTCATGTCACCTTCAGTAGCTGCCCTCTCTGCTGAGCTTTTAATGTGAGTAATTATACCACAGTCTTTATCTGCACCACTATTATTAATTTTTTGGATAACGATGTCGCCTCTCTTCCAAGCACAGAACCCCTGAGGCCCTGCAGCATGCACATATGGTGACACATACCTCTGTTCCAGCAAGGTAGGTGGTCAGGCTGTTCTTCCTCTTCTCCTTCATTTTCTCCTACATCCATACCTCTTTTTTGAAAGCTGAAAGTTCCAAGCCTGTTATCACATTTCCCTCTCAGCACCAGCTTTTTCTGCGAGGTCAAGCTCAGTTCGTTCTGCAGGGCTGTGGGAACTTGCTGGGCATCAGCAGCAGCCGTGGCAGAAAGCAAGTGTGGGCAGATGGCTCTGGGCTGAATGTCCTGCCTGTCCATGGCTGGCAGCTCCTCTGCTTTCTGTGGAGCTTCAGGGAGGGCAGGGCACTGCCAGATTCTGTGCTCAGCCTTGCTGATTGCACCTGCCAGGAACAACATATGGTCCTTGGTGCTTCCAGAGAGCCTTGAACAGGAGGTGGCTGCAGGTCCCCACTGCCACTCGAGGCTTGTCTGCTCCTGCTGGCTGGCACCAGCTGAAACACCACACAGCAAAGTGCCTTGGAGTGCCCCAAAGGGCATCCCACAGTCAGCCCAAAAGGCAGAGAATTCATCGGGGAATCAAAAATACCGAGGCTTCACTTTGTCCTACTTAACATCACTTCATCAAATATATTCAACATCACTTCATTTTGGGAGCCAGGCTGTGTTTCTGATGGAAATGTAACACCTGAGGATGATGTACTTTCTGTGCCTGCAGATCAGAAGAGGAAAGCCATGGTAGAGCACGATCAGGGCAGATAATTTCCTTGCAGAATGCCATTCACCTCCTACTTTGGGACAAGTATTCCTGCTGAGTGTCTGTCAGTTTTACACATCAAATCAGGAAAGAAAACTCCTTGTCCCATTAGGATGCAAGAGGACTGTTAGATTGGTTCACAGTGCATGAATCCCAGCAAAATAGCCATGCCTTGGAGCTTCAGGAGCTCCAGATCCCTACCCTGGGATAGGTTAGGATACTCCCAGCTGTGTTATAAAAAACTCATTTTAAATGTGGGGAGGCTTTGTCCCCTGGCTCTAATGGAATTGATATTCAAGGGTCTGTCAGAGAGCAATGACTCCTGGACTCTTGTCTGGATTGTGGATTGACCCCTGGCAAGGCTTGGCAGATGTCCTTGGAGGCTAAACTTCTGTCCATTTGGGTGCAGGGCAAAAAAAGTACTTTGTTATTCAGTGAAAATGATCTGATTCTGTACTTCTCTCACAGGAAGAATAAATCTGCCAAATTCAGGGAATTTGATTCCAAAGTTGCATTCCATGGCTGATCACAGCAATGTCCATAGCACAACCACAGGGACAGATACTCTGTGAGGGAATAGCAGCCTCAGAGGACAGCTCTGCTGGCGTTGGTTCATATTGCACACAACCCAACAACAGCAAGAACTGAAAAGCTTCATAATGTGGGTAAAACTTGTATCAATCAAAAGTGTGACTGTGGCTCTGGAACATGCCTAAAAGAGCATTTGATTGAATAGCATCAAGGAGTTTAGCATGAGATGACTCCAGAGCCCCAGGGGATTGAGTTATGACTATGGTGTAATTAGTACCTAAGTTACCTGGTTTAGAGTTTGCTCACATACCTGTCTCCTGCTGTACTCCCCATGTCTGTGTGGACTGCCTATCTCCATCAAATGAACTCGTGTGGTGTCCTGGGATTAATCTCTCTAAAACCCACTGGGAAGACAGTAAGATGCTCTTTACATTTCTGGCTGGGAGGAACAGAGTTGTCAGTATGATACCTTCAGTTCTCTAGTCCTGAATCTGCTTTATCATGTAAGTTACTCTCTGCAAAATAGTTGAAACTCCTGATTTCCTTTCCAATTTTTGCTTGTGTTAGGCAGGGCACCTGCTTTTCTGTACTGAGATGCAGAATTTAGCACAATATGGCTCAGATCTCAGGTGGATAAGACATTTCAGCATAAGATATTTCAGCATAAAGAGATGATGACAGTAATTGTCTGGATCAGAGCGATGGAGACCCTTTGTGATAGTCAATAAGATTTCCACATGCCCTCGGGTTGTCATTAGGCAGCTTTGAAAGCAGCAAGGAACCTAGCAATTCTAGAAAACCCAAAAATCATTAAAAAGATTAGTAAACAGTTAATCACAATTTCCCAATGAAAGGTGAAATGCTAATTATTTCCCCCTAACTACGTTAAAATCTTCAGAGGATTCAAATATTGGCATGACCTATAGTTTGCTGAGACCCAGATGACACCCACGTACCACCTAATTAGCAATGACTTCCCACAGAAGGCACTTCTTTGAAGTATTACATTTTCCACATGCTCTTCCATATTAACACTGCAAAAATAACCTTCCTTACTTGCTACAATAGGGGATGAGTCAGACACATCATTGCTGAGCACCAGAAACCTTCCTGGACCAGAATAATCCTTGTAACACTTGCTAATGAGTGGAAGAGGAGGGGGCCTGTTCTCATCTCCCTGTCAATGGGAGCTAAGTGTGCGTAGGGAGGAGAGAACACAATTAAAATCATTGGAATAATTTGCATTAGATACATATTTTAATGAATACATACTAACCATCAGGGAATAATTACCTGATTTTATTAGCAACCAGGTCATACTTTGGTCCACAGCCCTGCACCCAAAAGCTATGACTTATCTTGGTTTCCAAAAGGCAGCAATGCTACCAGAGATATTCAAGCTGAGCCCACAGCTCCTGGGGAAAGCAGGGCAGGCAATTAACCACCAGTGTCAGACCTCTGTGTGTCCCTCAGCTCAACTCTTATTTTCTTTCTGCCCTAGTAGGAGACAAGAAAAGTGGAACATCACAGACACAGAGGTCATGCTTTGGATTCACTACCTTAGGGAGCAGCATCTCCTTTTCCTATGTGAAGCCCACAGAAAGGAAACAGGGGCATCACTTTCTGTTCTCCCTGTATTTGTCATCTCCACAAGTTGTTCAATTTTGTCTAGGATTTAGTCACCCATGAACAATGTGAACAAATCATTCTCATGACAGCACAGAAACACAAAGACTCTTATGCATGCTTGGGAAGCAGGAGGTAAACAGGTGAAACTGGAAATCCCACTGTGTGGAAACATACATGTCTTTGCTGAAGGCATTTTTTAATATAAAGAAGATTGACATTTCTTGCAGGTTTGTGTTCTTAGTTGCAGCTACCAGTAAAGAAAAATCTCTTGGTGTATCAGACACTTCCTGGGGAGCTAGCAGGAGAGAGAAAAAATATGAGTGAAATAGGCTAATACAGAAAGTTTGTGCTTACCTCCCTGATCTGTCTCCCCAAATCTGGTTAATACAGGCAATAAATAAAGCCACAAGGAGAAGACACTTCACTTACACAGCTTTTGGCTTTCCAAAGTTACAGTCTGACAGAGAAAGTGCTTCATGTTTGTGCTACCTGCTAATCCTAATGGCAGTACAGGACACGATACAGCAGCCAGTGCAACTGGGATCTTCTGTGCAAACATTTCCCTTCTGCAGGGGACCTTGGTGAGGTGAGGGAAACACAAGCAGGAATGGGGACTTGCACTTGATTCTGAAAGATTGTTGTCCTATAACTTGATATAGAGTAGATTCATCCGCCTTAAATAAGATCATCACAGGTAAAACTCTACTGCGGGGGAATGGGAAGTTTGAACAACAAAGTAGATTGTAGTTCAGTGTGGGATCTAGCCTTGTTTTCTCATATAATGAAACAATACATGTAGAACCCTTTCCAGGATGACAAAAAAGAAAAAGAAAAAAAAAGGAAAAAGAAAAAGCTGAGTCTCATGGTGATTATTTTTTTAAGTTCCAGACATTGGAATCCAAAATACACATTATCTAAAAGTTAAAAGCATATTGATCATTCTTCTGGGTTTTGTTGCATTTGCTTGAATTTATCTCAACCCACCTGAAGGTTCCTGCACTTTTACCTTTCAGTTCTGTCCCCCATTGCAAGGAGCAGAGCACTGAATGTGTGCCTGTGTGGTGCTCAGCTGCCCACTGAGGTTAAATCCCAACATATAAAAAGATAAATCTCTGAGCTTTGGAACCCTGGGCAGTCCAGAGCCCACCACTTAAATCAGGTCACTAAAGACTGAGATCCTTCAAGTGACATTTCACAGAATCACAGAATGGCTGAAATGAAGAAAAACCTCTTGAGATCTCCTCCAGCTCCTCTGCTGAGGCGGAGCAGGGTGCTCAGGACCGTGTCTGGTTTGGTTTTGAGTATCTCTAAGGATGAAGACTGCACAACATCTTCAGACAGCCTGTCCCTCTTTCCTTTCTGACTGCCCTCACAGTGAAAAAGTTTTCTCTTATGTACTTTCTTTCTGTATGAAATGTGCATGAGCTCCTCTGTCATAAAGCTGGTGAGTACCTAAATTCTAATGGGAAATAACAGGGAGAAAAGCATGTAGATCAGTAAAAAGAGATTCCTCTGCTGCTTGGTGGCTGCTTATTTTAGTCCTAATCTTGTAAATAGTTCCTCATGTGGTAACTGGAAGTCATTTGCTCTGTCAGGTTTCTGTAGCTCGATGTGCACTCATTTGTGGGAAATAGAGAACCTGCACTTTTAGGTAACAATCTACTAAATCCATTATTAATAAACATTAAAAAATCATATTCTCAAAAAAAAAGTGATTTGATAGAAATTGAATCCTACCATCAAGGATAAACAACAGCACATTGGGGCTGGCACATCCTTTACCCCAAAGCAAAGCAGAAGCAGAAAAATAAACCATATTTCACCTTATATTTGAGAGGCACTTGATGCTGGCAGTTGTTATAGATTTTACTTAACATGGAGGTACCATGCTGCTGTGAAGAAGGAAACAATGATTATCCAGGATTATGGGTTACAAGCTAATATTGGTCCTGGAGAGCCTGTCCCAGAGACAGGAAACCTCTTGGATATTTTTCAACCAGTGACTGTGTTTTCTTCACTGGGCCAATATTTCTTCAGTAGATTGCCCTGGACTGAGCTGGGTTCAGTAGACAGTTTCTTCCATCTGAAAATCTTAAGATAACACAGTCCACTTCAGCAAACCTGCTGCCATTTAGAGTCAGTGGTGAAGCTGATAAAGGATGCATTTTTTACACTTTTTTACATATTTGGCAAATGGATTATTGGATGTGTTATTAGTTTTGCTCTGTAGCTTGCACATTCCTATTTTATTGAGTAATTTACATGACATATAGGAGTTGTATTCCAATAGATATTATTTGGAGCCATTTCTCATGTTCTTCGATTTCCTCTTTTATCTTCCATCAGCAGAAATGCTTACACCTCTTATACACAACATCCACTCACTTATTTCAATTTACCCCTCACACTAAACAAAGTACTTAAAGAAAGAAACAATTGTTTTGAATAATTAGCATCATTAATCCTTGCCTGTTGATACCTGAATTGTCATTGCAACCCATAAAATTTCTTAGATTGCAGCTTTCATGCAATGCATCACAAAACACTTTACAAATAATAGCTTAATGAAACATGAGAGAACAACAAATCATCACCGGAGCAAAAGGACATGTCATAAAATCTTTTTTGAACAATGCAAGTGCTATCAAACAATTTAAAACCAGATACAGCCTGTGCTCCATGTACTTCTCAGCAGAAGGAAATTCTGTGCATGAGGTGCATACCAAGTAAGAGCTTTTGAACCATGCAGGATCAAGCAAACTTTTCTGTAGCAGATTTTCCTCTGATCTAAAAGGATGCTCATAGATTTAAAGGGGAAGATTGTGCTTCCATGTAGGATTTATTTTCTAAGAAATATATTATTTATTCTTATCTGAATTTAAGCAGGACAGGAATTTAAATTTTAGCCATGTACCTAGCTAAAATCCTTATATGTGGCCTTTAGTTTAAATCTGAGCACACCATTTCCAAAGTGGGGGAAGCAATTTTCAACTTCTGAGTGTCCTGGTGGAGCCTTAATGCAAAATAATCTGGGAACTGTACAGTCAAGGACATCCTACCTGAATGTGCAGTGACTTGAACCTTCAAATACATCGCTGATCTTCTAAATTTCAGGGAGTTATTTACAACCAATAGGAGAAAGCATGAAGCTCTTGTTCTTCTGGATCTTAAAAAAATAAGAGAGAAGGCTGAAAGTGATATAAACCTGCTCTTTCTATCTGTTACCTTGTGTGAAGGCAGATCTGAACCACAGTCATAGATGAGTTGTCTCTTTGAGTTTCTCTGCTTTGTTGAAAGAGGTGAAGCAGCCAAGATTCAGTGACAATTACACCCTGGCTGAGCCAAAACTTCACCAGGATCCCTGATCCATTCTATTGGATAAAACATTGATGTTGTGTATCTTTTTTATGGGAAGAAACTTACAAAGGGTTTTCAAATCTGAAAGATTTCTCTCCGGAAATAACTGAAAAATGCTTTTGATTTACAAGGCATGCTGAAAATACTTCCCAGAGGCTGCAGATGTGGACAACCTTGACAAATAGTCCCACAAAGAATTGCAGTAGTATCTGTGAAAAAGTGCATGGATGGTATTTCCAAGTCCCACGTTAGACATCAGTAGCCACCAGTGAGCAATCAGCCTTCAGTAGGATCAAGGCAGTGGGAAGGAGGGATGCTCAGAGTGATCTGGTGTGTCTTCCCCAGTCCCTGTTAGTGTGATGGAGCCTGGCTTTCCTGGGAATGGCTGAACACCTGCCTGCCCATGAGAAGTGGTGAATTAATTGCTTATTTTGCTTTGCTTGTACATGAGGTTTTTCCTTTACCTATTGAGCTGTATTTACCTCAACCCACGAGTTTTCTCACTTTTACCCTCCCGATTCTCTGCTCCATCTCACTGTGGAGGAGTGAGGGAGCAGCTGTGAGGGGCTGAGCTGCCAGCTGGGGTTAAACCAGAACATGTAACTGGCTCCTCATCAAAATTATGTAACTTAAATGGGAAAGTGGCAAGAGAGGGCATGGGTACTAAGTCAAGAACATGTGGGAGTTCTGCTGCAACAGGGTTTTTTTGGTGTTCTAAAGCAACTTCTATCAGCACTATTAACCTGAAACTACTGTAGAGGAGCTGGAATTGGTTATGAAACATGGTGCAACAGATGTCAATTTAATTTAATTTAATTTTCTGTGAAGCTGGTGGACATTTTTATCAACATTCCAGGACTCAATCCTCTTCTTAAATTCAAGGAATCATAGGACACAGAATATGCCAGAAATATGCCAGCACAACACATCAGTAACACAAGATGGAGGAGAGCAAGCACCCTATAACCATGAGTGGGCTCAGGTACATTCAGCAGTGTGATATAATCTGGAGCTGGTGCTGTCCTCCAGAAGGGGTGGAGGATATGGGGGTAGCTGTGACATAACTAATATAAACAGATTTTCTACTTTTATAGTTTGCTATTATGCTCTACATTCACACTGGATACACTCAATAAGTTTATCTACTTGAATTTCAGATATAATGCCTCATTCCAAGCATAAAAGTAAGGCAACAGGTGATAAAAAGCATTTTAACAAAGTCAAGGACAATGAACTCAAAGTGTTGATCTATGATATGGAGAAAATTCTCCCTTTTCCCCCCCCACTTTGGGTTTGAAGAACACTGTATATGTATGTCCTTCCATTGAGTACCACATCAATTAAAACATTTTATATTCTTTTCAAATTACTTTTAAAAATACATGAGATTCATCATCATCATAAAAAGAAAAGTCTTGAAATAAAGAAACAGAAACCCTCTTTGTAATTGAAGTATTTATGAAATTATTTGAAGAGCAACACACTGGAATCACAAGGGTGTGGTATAGGCACCTAAATCCTACCCAGCACCTACTTTATCTTGTAAACAGAAATTTGCTGGTGTTGATTCTTATCTTTCACAGGACAGGGGAAAAGAAATGACTATTGAATTAAAACTTCTTGTTTTCCCCTCTGGAGTGAAAAGGCCATTGAATCTTCTGTGTGACAGTCAGGCAGCAGCCATCTTTCCTTTTACTTGCAGCAACTGGATGTCACATCACTTCAGGGGATTAGACTCATTATGAACTTGTACACAGAACTGAGAAAATAACCTCATCTATCATGTAACAATCCCAGTAATTATCTGTGCACCCAAAGCACTTCCCTTCCACCCACTTCTGCAGATGTTTCTGCATTTGAAAATACCAGCAAATGCCTATCTTTGCAGAACAGCACAGGTCAGCTTAGAGCATTGGCTCATCAAGCTTAATATTCTCTTTGTTTTAGGGGTCAAGTGTAGGTTTTAAGATGAAAGAGTGACAAATAATCCATATGACAACAGGGAAATTTCCTCCTGCCTTCTCTACCCGTTGACTTACATGTGAAAACAGGACAGGAAAATAAAAAACAGCTGGCTACTAACATGATTCTCTAAAGCAGGCACCATGCAAGTCACTCTGCTGGCCCAGCCCATTCTCAATCAGCACCAGAATGATCAATGGATCATTTCTTTTTCCCTGTTCTGTAAAAGATAAGAATCAACACTAGCAAATTTCTGTTTACAAGATAAGGTAGGTGCTGGATAGGATTTAGGTGCCTATACCACACCCTTATGATTCCAGTGTGTTGCTCTTCAAATCATTTCATAAATACTTTAATTACAAAGAGAGTTTCTTTTTCTTTATTTCAAGACTTTTTGTTGTTGTTGTTGATGATGATGAATCTCATGTATTTTAAAAAGTAATTTGAAAAGAATATAAAATGTTTTAGTTGATGTGGTACTCAATGGAAGGCCACATCTGTGACAAGCAACTGGAAATGGGTCAGAATATTGACATATCTGGGCTGGTTTGCTGGTATGTGACCCCCAAACACACCATTCTCCTTCTGGAGAGAATCATGAGTGGTACAGTCCTCACCTTAACCATGGCAAAAGCTAAAAATGGGTCAGAAAACCCTGAAATCTCCTCAAAGCTCTTACATGCAGGGAAACATGCTTTTCCTTGTGAAAGGGGGGTTTGACCCAATAATCCTGACTTTGTAGTGGCACTGCTACTTGCCTGCAAAGCCTGAGGAATGCCTTGCCAGCTGTGAAACAAATCCTGGGATGTCAGAGAAATCCTTACCCAGGCAAAGGTCTCACTGACATCAATGCCCACTTAGTCAAAGATGGTGTTTCACTGGGATATGGGAGATGTAAAAATATCTTTATTCTGCTCAAATCCAGACACTTTTGGGGTGACTGTTGAAAGTAAAAAGTAAAAAATGATGCAAATATTAAATAGGGGAATAAAATTAGAAAAAAGAAAATATATGTGATACTTAACAAGCAAATGCCTATCTTTATGAGAAATCTCAGAGGCTGTTTACTTGAAAATATAAAATTTGTTGTTCTCTTTAACTAGCTGTTAACTAGTAAATACAAAATTATTTAAGTTTCAGAGGACTTAGTCAGTTTATCCTCTTTGTGTCTGACACATATAACTGCTATGCAAATAATTGGCAGCATACAGATGTTTATCTACTTTAAAACCACCTGGGAATTAAAACCTTCTGCACTATGAATTTCTCCAGAATTAGCAATATTTTTAATTCCCGCTTTCCTCCTCCATCTTATTCAATGTACTGAGGCCATCACATGTTTTTAACATTGGTTTAGAACTGCCCTGTTCATATCTGCAGAATAATGAACCCAAAGTTTCATGGACTCACATCAGACAAGGTATCTTCACAAAGAACACCCTGTGGATGCTGATAAAAATCAATAAACCATATTGAAATTAATACATTGTGAAGGGCAGAGTTTATAATCCTGTTTGTACACTGCATATGTCAAGAAGACATCTTCCAACATCTACAGCCTCTCCTGAGAGGGTTTGGCTGGGCTTTTGTGGCACTTTCAGTGAGATCAAGCAGGAGTGAATAAAAAGTCTGGTCTCACCAGAAGAAGAGTCAGGGGCAGTTTTAAGTAAGCAGAATGCAATTGAATGTGGTTATATTGCTATAAGTAGCATGGATATAGATATTCACATCTATTTGGGGGGAAAAAAAAGACTCAAATGGGTGCTAAAAGCTACCAGTCCTGGCAATGGACATGAAATGTGTCTCGGTGCTTATTTAAAAAATATAAATGGGAAAGAGAGAGAGAGTGCTATTACAGGCAGGAACTGAGGTTTTTTTTTTAGCTCTGGCATTAATTTTTCACCCTGTGTTCCTTCTTTTCAATTTCTAGGAAGAAAAGAAACAGATATAACCATGCAAATGTCTCTGTGCTCTGCCTCTGGCTATAAGCTTAAGAATTAAAAGTTTGACAACGCTGAGTTGTAGACAACACCCCTTCAATACTTTCTGGCTCAGTGTCTCTGTGAAGACCTCTTTGAAGGTGCAGCTCCTCAAAAAGACTCTGAGGCAGCACAACTGAAATGTCTGCAGCTAAATATAGAAATGCACTTGCTTTGAGCGTGGCTGGTTTGCTTCAGGTTCACCTTTGGAGCTGCATTTGTAGATACAGTATAGATTTTAGGGAGAAAAAGTGAGGGGTAGGAGCAAGAAAGCAAAGAATGAGACAGTTAGAGTGCCTGTTGAGGGGAAAAAGGCTCTGACTAGTAAAGCTGGGCTACAAGGCAACAATTTGATGTGGCCATGGAAAGGCAAACACATGATAAGATATAATAGTCAGAAGAGGGGATTAATTCACCAAAGTGAGATGAAAACCCTATGACTTAAAGCACTGGTGAAATACTGTCTGAAAACCCTGTGTACAGCTCTCCACACCAAATTTGAAGGAATACATGTTCAGAGCAGAAGGAGTGGAGGAATAATAGGAATTATTATGTGGGAAGGCAGGCAGAGGTCAGTGGAAGCTAGGGCTGGGGTCTGATAGAATTGTCTCAGGGCAATAATCATTGATGGAGCAATCTTCTTCTTTTAAACTGTTCCTACCCCTTTTTCCCACTGGAAAACAGCCCTTTTCAGATAGTTGCAAACAGGGGTGATATTTCCCTGTGTGATTTTTCCTTTTGAGGAAGCCTTGCACTCTCAGCTGTGATTGTGTCTGGGTCTGGCAGCAGATATTTTAAGGCAGGTGAAAAAAGTGAAGCTGCTTCAAGCACTCACATTGCTCACCACTATTTCATACCAGAACCCCTTCTTGGGCAGCAGCAGAGTTTTCAATCTGTTGAGGAGACGAAAAAAGGATGAGGCAGGTGACCTCTGAGAGAAATGAAAAACAGAATTTCTGGGCATTTTTTTCTTGTTTAATGGAGAAACCTTGACAAATCAGAGAGATGGGCAATCACCAAACACATGAAGTTCAACAAGGGCAAGTGCCAGATTCTGCAGCTGGGATGGGCAGCCCTGGATGTACAGACAGACTGGGGAATGAGAGGCTGGAAAGCAGCTGTGGGAAAGGACCTGGGGATCCTGGTCAGTGGAAAGTTGAACATGAGCCAGCAGTGCCCTGGCAGCCAGGAGGGACAGCCCTGTCCTGGGACATCAGGCACAGCATCACCAACCTGGCAAGGGAGGGGATTGTCCTGCTCTGCTCTGCACTGGAGCAGCCTCACCTTGAATATTGTGTGTGGTTTGGGGCACCATGATGAAAAAAAGACATTAAATTTATTAGAGAGTGTGCAAAGGAGGGTAACAAAGATGGTGAAGGGTCTGCAGGTGAAGCCACTTGAGGAGTGGCTGAGGACANGTGTTGAGGACGTTTAGCTTGTATATTAAGAAAATGTTGTTCCCCCAGAGGTGTTTGGGCACTGAACAGGCTCCCCAAGGCAGTGCTCACAGCACCAAGCCTGAGGGATTCAAGGAGCATTTGGACAGCACTCTCAGCCATGTGGTGTGACTCTTGGGGCTGTCCTGTGCAGGGCCAGGAGCTGGACTCGATGATCCTTGTGGGTCCTTTCCAACTTGGCATATTCTGTGTTTCTGTGATTCAATGTTGTCCTGGGGTACATGTGGGACCAGTAGTATCAAAAACAGACATAAGCACTTGCTCATATCACATGGAATTGGGTTCCTGGCTCCTTTGACTGGTATTTACACTCAAACTTAAGAAACTCAAAAGCCCAATGAGACCTCACAGAGTTACAGCAATGAGCCACAAGTTTGGCAGCAGGTCCCTGGGTTTCTGAGTGCATCTCCTCTGCAGTACAATGAGCCCTCACCCAAATCTCCTAATAATCTGTATCCCATTTTGGATGGTAACTGTGCTGAAGCAGGACCCATTCAGATGTGCAAACCACCCTTCTCATCACTATGCTGTTTGGCACCTTGCTCTGATTCAGAGCTGACACATCCTGCCTGCACCTTGCGTGTGGTTTTGGGCCTCTGTGTGATATGCACTATAATCTCCTTTACAGCAACCTTGTGTCATTCCTATTCACACCCACATATTCTCAAAGAATGGTTAAAGCCTCTGAACGTGCAGAGAATTTGCTGTGAAAGAGTAAATAACAGAGGAATTGGCTCATCACCCTCTTCCCATGAAAGAATAGGGGCCATCAGGTGAGGATCATGGGAAACAGTGAAATCAATGGGAAATGATTCTTCATAGAATGACAGGAGACCTGCACAATTCCCCAGAACGGGTGTTTGTGTGCAAATCTGCATGGGTTCAAGGGAAAAATGCTTGGAGNAGACAAGGCTTGCTCTTAGCATTCTTTAGCCATCTGTTAGCAACAATTATTTTCTGTGCAGATGAATCCCCCTTATCAAGGAACAAGTGGGAGCCAGGACAGTGGTGATCAGGGAATGAGGTGGAATCAGGGAATCAACCTCTGTGTCTGTCTGTCCTGCCACTGCTGGCTAGGCCCTTGCCATGAGCAGTGTGGTTGTCCATATGTCCTTCAATTTCCTTGTGTTTCTGTGTGTAGGTTGAAATGTGACACTTCAAGTACTATTTAGGAGTGTTTTTACTAAACAGTGTGTGTCTGGGTGGTTGTTTGGGTTTTTTTTTGGTTGCTTCACTTCTTTAGTTTATTTTGTTATTTGTTATGAACAAAAAGTTCCATCACAATTAGTTGCCTTGGCTACTAATGATTTTCTTTATTCATATATATATATCTTTGCATTTAAACATAGCACCTAATCTATCTGCTTTGTGTTGCTTAATGTGACAAGGCCCTAAGCCACAGCGAGCTGCTGGTTGCAGCTTTGCTTACACTAATGGCATCTCCAGTTTGCTCTTGGGGAAGTGGTGGTTTTTCTGGGAGCAATATTTAGCAGAGGAACTTGATGAGATCACATTGAACCTCACACTCTATTGGCAGTGAAGCATGGGAGAAACTATTCTGGATCTACTGTATGATCAAAGAACTGAGGAGAGCTATGTCTGTGTGCAGGTGTCTGATACACCTGGAGCTCACAAGGTTATGGATTTCTGCTACGAGTTACAAACAACAGGAAAAAGGAGATGGTCAGCAGTGTTGGCACCCCACAGTGCCAGCCACCCAGGGTGTCTCCAGGCAGATCCTGATATCTGGATAAACAGTGCAGTCATTGCCAAGGGGAAATCAAGTTAGCTGACGAGACATGTGTGTTCACTGTGATTAAATCCATGTCACACCAAATGTCTGTAACCAGGCCATTGTGCCAGGGTCCTCTGGCCAGGCCAGAGGTTTTAGCAAATGATCAATTCTCTATCTTAGATCTGTGTACTCAAGGGAACAAATATTAATGTGATTAATGTCCAAGTTAACTTGGTGTCAGTTAGGGAAAGGAAAGATCACAAAGGAGTTATGGCCTGATATTTTCAGTGGAAGAGAGACTAAGGGAATAGTTTGTGTGTGCATGCACCTGAAGTTAGATTTCTACCTTGGTAAAGTGACACTGTAGCCCCAGAAGGGAGACACAGATGTTGTTCCAGCTGAAGTCAGTAGGAGCCAGGGAGTCTTGGTGCCTTAGAAGATGAAACCGTTTAGTCTTAGCAAAGGGAGGTGAAAACAAATGAGACAGCATCTTTTCTTCAAAAGAGTGTGACAAAAGTTGCTCAGCTGGTGCCTGGGACCTCCTGCCAGCAGCACCTGTGTCACCAGCTCTGTGCCTTGGCTTTGTGCAGCTCCAGCTTCACATCATTTGAAGAAAAGTGTGAAAATCTTTCTGTGCAGTTTTTGTCTGCTGGGTGAAATTATTTCCACTAGAGTAGGCAGGAGCAATGTAAAGGCTTTCCTACCTATGTGACATTTCTGTATCACTAATACAACTCATTCATCATGCTTAGGAAGAAACACGACGTGTTGGTGAACAGAAGCAGAGACTGCAACAACCAGACCCTGGAATGCATTCAAGGCTGGATGTCTGCTGCTTCAGGTAAGGCTTGGTTTTCTATCTGTCCCCTCCAGAGTAGGTCTTGGGAAATCCTGCACCCAGCTAGAAGCAAAGCCTTGAGGGTGCAGAGGCTTCATACCTGCTCCTCCTATTTTCCTGTCTTCACTCCTTAATCAATAGGGACAACAAGGCCCTTTCTCTGGGCAATTTGGTTCAAGGCCAGGTTGGATGGGGCTTTGAGCAGCCTGGTCAAGTAGGTGCTGCTCTTGCTCCTATTGGAACCTGGAACTAGATGATATTTAGGGTCCTTTTGTAACCCAAACCATTCTGTGGTTTGATGATTTGGGTGCCTACAGTCAGATAGGACAAAACCAGGACCAAAGCATATGTCAGTCTTTATCCTGTGGTATAAATATGTTTCTTCTCTGAACTGCTATGAAATGTAAATGCACATAATTGCTTTTAAAGAAATGTTTTTGTGCAGGTATAAAGGAAACCTTAATGCCTGCAGCATTGCTCTTGTGATGAGCAGCCCTTTCAATAATTAAACAACAATTTATATATGTACCCAAGCAAAGAGGGCTAGTAATAAGTTAGTGACAAGCTTTTAGGGGATTAATATATGAACATTACGTTAAACATACTTTAATTTTAAAAACACTCAGGCTGCATCTTTCTATGGAACATGTTATTAAAATTGACATGATTGACTATTAACTATGGTACAGAAATACACTCATGTTATAATTCATGCTTTATTATCCAACTACAGGTAAGTACATAAAAATTGAATGTACTGTATTGCATCTTATTTAGATCGCTGTTCCAGTGAAATATAAAGTATCACCGATAGATTGGCTCCAGTAGTAATTCCACAGTAAATTATAAACAAACTCAATGAAGCAAATCTCTTGCAATTTATTTAACATGATATTTTTCATTTATATTCAAGGTTCATTTTTTGCAAATATTCTACATCTTTCAAAGAGAAAAAAAAACCCAACCAACCTAACACTTAATCTCTCAGGAGGACTGGATTAAATAGTTACTGACCTAGAACCTCTGCATTTAAATAAGCTTCATAGAGTGCCCTTCATCTATTGTGTTTAAAGATAAAGACTACATGAGAGCACACATAAGAACCACCACAACAAAGGGCTGCCTGGTTCATGGCCCCAGGGAAGTTTAGACAAAGGATATTTCAAACACAACAAGTGCCAAGGGAGTCTTTCCCTCCTCGTGTGTGGCAGTCAATAACCTGCCTGACTTCATCCAGATCATTGTACTCAGCAGCTTCATATATCCCCTGTAAATATCTGTACACCCCACATGGACATTTTCCTAATTTTAGGTACAGCTATCTCCTGTGGCAATAAGTTGATCGTTTGGTTATGAGCTTTCTGAAAAAGTACCTTCTGTTTCTCTGTGAAACCTGTTCTAGTGTCTCACCACCCTCTGCATAAAAAATTACTTCCTAATATCCAATATGTATCTACCATCTTTCTATTTAAAGCCAGTCCTCTTGTCCTGTCTCTCCAGGCCCTTATCAAAAATCCCTCTCCATCTCTCTTGTGGCCTCTTTAGGCACTGCTAGGAAACTGTAAGATCTCCTCTAAACCTTTTCTTCTCCAGGATGGACAATCCCATTTTTTCTTCTGTTAAATGTGCATTCTTGTATAATTCAAGTATTCCCCTTGCTGTTCCTGGAGTTCTTGGGAGTTTAAAGGAGATGATATGAGAGCAGACTGGCACTGCTTGTCCATGAAATAGCAGCAGTGCACTCACAGACAAAAAGAGGTTTTCTCCAAGAAGAGCTGCACCAAATGGAAAGATGGCTATGAGCACAATTTTTCACCCATAAAGAGGTGATGTATTTACCATATTCCTGCTTTATATATCTAGATAATATAGTCTAGGTAAGAGCACTACAGTTAAGTAGGGATTAAATGAGACCATGAATTTGCAAAAAATTGTTGTCTCTAAAAACACATCAGCTGAACAAAAACTTTTACAAATCAAAAGAAATATGAACCCTACACACACACACACCCCTCCAACACCCTACAGAGGAACCTGAGAGATCAGCATCAATGGTTCATTTAATGTAGATGAAGCAGCAAGATGATGTTTTGGGGCTACATTGATAAGAACCTTTGTAAAACATGCTCCACGAATCAACAACAGATACCATAAATGATTTTTGGCAACACTGGCTGTTTGAAATAGCAATTTTACAAAAGAAATCCTGAATTTATAACTAATGAGAAGTGCTGAACTGATAAGGTAAAGCCTGCTGTCCCATCTGTGGCTGTTCAGATCAGTTGTAAAGTCAGCTGCAGTGCTGTTTCCTGAGATCTGTGGAAATTAAGTGCCAAAATCCCAGTAGAATTCCATTGCAAATAGGCATTCCAATTTCCTTGGTTGTCTGGAAAATCCCATTCTTGGACCTTTATAGCACTACCTTTGGCTGATTTCTGTGTTAAGCTGAATGCAGAAATGAGCTGTGGACATTTATTTGAGAAAAGATATAAAAAGTTTTCAAAAAAGTATGCAGACAACTAGTTAGTCTCTGTCCTTAGAGAAATACTTTTAATGTTCATTTATTTATTTTAAAAATGTTCATTTGTGTATGTACAGTAATATCATTATAACCCACTCGATTCAATTAGCAGCACCATGAAAAAGGGATGGAGGTTTTAGTTTGATTCAATTGTAAGCAAATGAAGCAATAATAAACTCCCAATTAGTACTAAGGAAAATAGGCTGAAAGATTTTTTTTCCCAGCATTTCACTGTAAACAAAAATGTGTGGCTGGCATTCAAGAGGAAGGAAAATACAATTTGAAGACACTTTAAAACTTCAGTGATTAATGTCATGCCAAGTGACTCATTAAAATTCCCATAAAAATATGACCATGGAAAAGAATTCTCTTCTGAAGAAAAATCAAATGTAATTAAGAAGAGGGAGAGAGAAGAACAGGGGAAGAATTGCCAGCCAAAATCAAGCTAAACTCATCTGCCACAGAACATGTTTCAAGGGGTAAAACCAGACCTTGCTGAGGGGACCAAGCTGGCACTCAGGAATTCACCAAGGTCCCAGTTTTGACACAAACAATTCATGTGACACCTGTCAAATTGCTTATTGGTGTTCCAGTGTCTCAGGAATGAAGTGGAGATGATGACAATTCCCTTCTCCCACCTTTGGAAGGTCTTGCTGATTTTGATTTACTTTTAGTGGCAAATGTGTAGGAGATTCAGGACCAGGAGCTGGTAAGATTAGAACACCTTTCCTGTGGTTTGGTGGGGCAAAAAGTGGCTTGGTTGCAAGATATCAGAGGTGACAGAACCTCTTCCTGCCAACAGGTTTTGGTCATCAGATCCCCAAATATCACATTCCTACTTCTGTAATACGAGTTTTATTCATATTCAATATATTCACAAATGTCTTGTAGCATTACAGCTTGAACAGATGCTGGGCTGCTGACCTGCACTGCTGGTTGTCCTTCAGGGCTCTCTCCCCTTCCTGACGTCACCACTGCCAGGGAGCACATGGCAGGCCAGATTTTGTCAGGAGCCTGGCACTCACATATCCAGCTCTGAGCACTCAGATGTTTGCACCACAGCCCCCAGCAGCTGGTAGAAGGTTTGACTTTCATCGTGTTGTTCAGCATACATGCTAATTCGTGTCTGACTTCAGCAGGCTCTATTCTATTTTTGAACCAGAAACATATCTTATTAAGGTGACAGGTGGTCTGGCACAGCAGAGACAGGTCTGCTGCTTGTGGCATAAAAAAACCCCAAACAATAAAATTTTATCTTTATTTCAACATTTCCTCCTTGTTTTGGGAATCCTCCAGTCTTATTATCCTTGGAAAAATGGTGATCACATTTGATTTCCCACTGGTTTGGTTTTTTAGTTTTTTTGTTTGCTTCTGAAGAGAAAAAAAGCTCTATTTTATAAATGGTATCATGTACTGCAGATGTCCTGTGAGGATTCAATATGGGAGAAATGCTTATAGAATTCAGATTGCAAATAGGGAGGGGAGAAGGAGAGGGACCAAGTGCTATTTATAGCCTGCATTCAATTCATTGGGGCTAAGTATTGTGATTAATTGTGTCCAGTGGCACTGGACCTTGGCACTTGGGCTAAAAAGCCTAAACTGGGCTATCCACCATGCTCTTGAGCAGATATATCATGACCTTTGTATGTCTAAACAAAGCAGCTTTCTCAGGCTGCCTGGTATGGCCCCAGGACTCTCAAGCTACAACTATCACCAGCCAAGGTCTGTTGTTGGCCACTGAGGTCAAGCACATGGCACAAACCAAGATCTGAGACATGTGCCTGCCTCCAAAAAAGCTGTTTCAACATGATCCTGGCTGTGATGGTCCTTGCATCCTCCCTGGGCACTGGCTGGGAGAGCTTGTCACAGGCTGCAAGCCCACTGGGGTCGTGATAAGTGTTGAACTGCCAGGGATGATCGGAGCGCTGAAGCGCTCTGTAACATGAAAAGTCATTTAGCTGTCAGACCAGAAGAAGTGGCAGCTTAGATACTGTTCTTGAGGCCAAATATGGTTGACACAAATAACTCATGCCCCTTGTAAAGTGAAATTTTCCTTCATTAAACATAGATGCATGCAGTGCAGTGTTCAGCGGTTTGCTCTTTTATATCCAGGCTCTGATTGTTTTATTTTTATCCTTTAAGAGAAATCAGATGTTAGAGAGGAAGCTATTCTTAGGCTGACTGTGCAAGTGATCAAGCCAAGCATATCCATATAAGACAGCTGCTGGCAAATGCCAGTCTCGGGTTGTGCTTTCATTGCAGAAGCAGCAGTGTGAGTGCTGGGCATGCAGACATGTCACCCTTGGGGAATAACAGAGGAGCTGTCATCGTGCTTGTGGTTCTCATCTCAGGTCCTTGGCACTGTAGGAGTCTCTTTATACCAATAATTCATAAGAGAAAATGAATTCCTTGATGTCAGTGCCTCCTCTGCACACCCCTGCAGTGGAGGCTGGCTGCACCCGTGCTTGCCCCAGGGTGATAAATTGTGCCTGATGATGCTTCCTCGAATTAGCAAAAAGTCTCTGCTCAGTGCCAGGTTGGTGAGCACAGACCCAACAAAGAAAGTGGAGTCAACAACAGTCTGGTGGTGCTCAGGCTCTGTTCCCCACTTGTAATTGCCTACATCTCATTGAGGAAAAGTCTGTGACATGGTGGAGACTCCCTGCTCTTCTCTGCTCTAGGCAGGAGCAAATCCCTTAGGAGCTGGTGTGGGCTGCAGCCCAGAGAGGTGGGGAAATGAACTCTGTCAGTTTGTGGGTCTGAGATGGAATGAAACACTCATAAAAGGGCAGGCTTATGGTGGCAATAGTTCCAGGATCCCTCTGCTGCTCTGGGCTAGATGTTGTTTCCCTGTAATGAAATATAGAGGTTAATTGTTCCTTTTGCCTGTTTGGGGTACACTCCACCTTTTCTCGTGTGCCCATACTCTCTAGCCCAATGAACCTCTGTTCTCATTCTGAGATCAGGCTGGATGGGCTCTGAGCAGCCTGGTCTAGAAGAAAGTGTCCCTGTCCATGGCAGGGGGCTTGGAACATGATGATCTTTAAGGTCTCTTGCAACCCAAACCATTCTAGGATTCTATCATTCTAGGATTTGGGGTGTTTAATTATTGCTGCACCAAGAAGAAATCCAACAACAAATATGAGAACCTGTCCCCAGGCCCTGGGAATGGGCTTTGTTCAACATCTGGTCTCTGGTTGACCCACCCTGACCCAGCCCAGGACTGTGAGACCAAATACACCAAAAGCCTTCTGCACACCAGGGTGTCATGGGCCAGTCTGTCACTATGTGCATGGTGCAGCACAAGGGATGCTGTGGCTGGCCTGGGAGTCTCAACACTGAAACAAACAATTGGTACTGGTCCTCAGAGTCTATAAAAATTAAGTGTTGCTTGTTCTCTTGCTCCTGAAGAATCATTGAGGATATCATGCCCTATTTCTGAGCTAATCATAATGAATCAAGTCAGCCTAGGTGAAGGTAATTAAAAATATTAGTGTTTCAACAAGCCCACACAGTGCCATGTAAAGGGTCTTATATCTTTTTTTACTAGAAATTCCATTGCTTTGGCTGGGTTTTTTTATTAAACTCATTGTAGCAGCAAATCAGGCAGGTAAATGTGGTTGTAAATTTGCTCAGAGACATGTTTAGCTTATAAAATACAGACTACTAGCTGTGAAGATTTGCAGTTTTTCAAAACCATTGCTACCTTTTCATAAATTTAAAGGATTCAAGTTTTAATGAAATCTTTTTTTTTTTCATCTGAAGATTTTCAGAGTCTCACCTCCATGAATTAAAATCTTCTGCTAGAAACATGCAAAAAGGGGAAGGAAAAAGAATGACAAAATAGATAAAATAAAACAGAATAAAGGATAATCTGGAATAACTTGAGTTTCTTTATAGCTGAACGTTTAACAATGCCTGTGAAAATGCCATTAGTGGTGAGCAGAGTCTCATTCTATCAGCAATTCATTGCAAATGGTTAAACTGGGTTTGACTGTGCTCCAGGAACACCTGTGTGCTTTGTGTGGCTGAGTGGTGAAATACTGGAGCTCAGAGAGTACCCAGGAGGCAAGTGCTGGGCCAAGCCCAAATTACTGATGAAATTTGCTTTAAGGTTGGAGTGAGGAGGGATCCAATGGCAGCGAACATGGGGAGCAGCAGCTCTGCAGTGCTGAAGTTCCCCAAATCTGAGTCCATAGGGCACAGCTGTGGTTGCACTGGTGTGTGAGGACAGGACAGCAGGACAGGAAATGAGTTAGGAGCCAAACCCCATGGAGGCCAATGGAGTCATCTTAGAGGGGAGAAGAGAATGAAGCCACAAAGATGATGACCAATCCATTCCTACTGCTCTTCATTTACCACTGATTTTGAAAAAAAAAAATTGATTGAAAAAAAATTTATTATAGAAATGACCAGACTCCTCTCCTTTAAGTTACATTTTTCCTTTGGGGACAGTAGCAAAAGAAAACAAACAATCCCCAAAAAACCCCCAAAGAATTGGGTTAGGTTTTTGCATCTTAGAGGAAGAGTTTGAAAATAGAAATTACTTTTGCTGCAGAAAGTAACAGAATTACTACTCCCCTTCCCAGGGTATATAGGGCAAGAGGTAAATGGCTTAAATCATAGAAAAATTTTAGATTATGAAAATGTTTTGTAACAGTAAGGATAATAAAGAACTGGGAAAGATGGGAACAGTGTGAACAAATACCAAGTGGGAACAGCTTATGTGCACCCAATCCTGCTTTAAGGAGGAGACACGGATTGTACGTGAGTTTGGTTTTATTTTCTATAGCCAAATCTTCCTAATTTGCAAAGCAATTTGGTGTTTGACTCCAAGGATTACCTTTTAAAGTCCCAGACTAAGAGATTCTGGGCATTTTTGGTAATAGCTTCACAACTAACTACATTACTAGGAGTTAATCATTAGTGTGTCTAGTCAGCTGACAGCTCACTTACTGGCTTTTGCCTCTGGAGGGTGTGATCCCATCACACACCAAGGTCTGGGTGCTGAGCATTAGTGACTCACCAAAGTTAACAAAAGTCAAGAGTCTTCATTCATGTCCCTGACTATGCCTTAATTTCCATTAAAGTCCTTAAACATTTTATTTATGTCTAAAGATAATATCATATGAACCTCTTAAACTACTACCCTGCTGATGACACTCTTTGGAAATTGCCAGTAGAGATGTATTCTTGGCCTTTAACTGGATACAAAATTGTTTTAGATTAAATTGAATTAACCTCAGTTAATGAATGCTATATTTAACCTGCTTTTTATCCAGCCAGGGGCTTACCCCTGTGCATGTGAATACTGATTATTCACATGACCAGTCCTGCAGAAGTCACTGGTGACTTGTATGAGCCTTGCTTCCAGAAACAAACTTTCAGGTTCTTTTCTCTCCATAGTTTCAAAATGCAATCCTGTTTTTGGGTTCTCAGTCTACAACTACGAAAGAACGTGCTCTTGATTTTCAAAGGGAGCACTGGTCAACTCACCAGCCTTCTTCCTCCAGTGGTTCCTGGGGGAACTTATTTTGTATTGGATAAAAGCCAGACATCATGAGTTTTTTCAGTTCCTGGGCCTTCCTGCATGGACAAGTTCCATCTTATCTTTCAGAAAGCCTGGGTAATATCTGCCATCTCTTGATCTGTAATGCAGGGAATTGGCAGAAATACCTGTATCTAATTGGATTGTCTGATTCCTGAGTCTGACTGTTTTGGGTTTCTCTCTCTTTCTCTCTTTTCCTTTTTTTCGATTTTTTTTTTTTCACTGTGAACCTTGATAGCTAACTTCAACAGACTTTTAACCACAGTCAGAGGGGCTCCAGGGGTTAAACTGCATCTTTCAATTTCCCATTGTTTTTTTATTTAAAGTCTTCCTGTTTTTTTCTGATGAGATTTCTGCTTATTAAACTCACTTCTGCAACTACATTTCTCTGGGGTCTTTTACTGTCAGTTCTGGAAACCACATTCAGAGGTGGAAATTATCCTCCCCCTCTATAACCATATCTACAAGGGAAAGTGTCAACATTTTATTTATTTCCTGAACTGGCTCTTCTGTCTTGTTAAATGAAGCCTTTTCCCATCACCTTGTAACCTGCACTGTCCATCTGCATGGTTTCATACAGATAATAAAAGCACTCATCTCCATTTATCTGAGCCCTGCTATAAATCTCCACGTAGTGGGGAGTGCAGCCTTTGGCAGGAGCAAAATCACAGTGCAGCTGCTCACTGGAAAAGAGCATTACCTGCTGCCCGTGTGCCTGTTCAGCAGGGGATGCTGAGAATCAGCTCCTTATCCAAAGCCACCTATCTGCCCTGTGTCTAAAAACTTCTGAGACTCCTGTTAAGAGTCAGGCAGAAGCTGGGAGTTTATTGGAGACATTGAAAAAGAAGCTGAAAAGGGAAGGTTATTGATTCAGATTTTTACCTTTCGGTAAGAGTTTTGGTCTGGTTCCTCCCCTTCCCTCCACACATCCCCACAGACCTGAACTGCTGCCAAACCACTTCTCCATTGCAAAGGTTCTCCACTCTTTCTGATCTAGATGGCAAAGGCACATAAAGATGTCCTTAATGCCATATAAATTTGAATAAGTGCATTTTCTTTGCCCTGCTGAGAGGCACTTTGGCAGCCCAAAAGGCTGAGCACTAGTCAGAGATTTCTCCCTGCAGAGCCCTGGTCTAGTGTTGGGGCACCCTTTGCACAGAAGGCAGGAAGATGGGGAAAAACACTCAAAAAGTTGAAGGATTTCCCCAGTCAGAATTACCAGGTTCAGAAAACTCAAGAAGTACTGCAGACCAGGAGAGTGAGGCTGGGCCCTCATATTCAGAACATACTGTAAATTTGTGCTCCATAGAGGAGCCTTTCCATGGGCACAGCATGTCTGTGATCTGTTTCAGTCTCTTTGATGCTTCCAGAGTATAAAACAAAATATTATAATTACTCACAATGTTTTTATAATTACTTACTAATAATTGTGAGTAATTATAATTACTCACAATGTTTTTCCCTTTGGACACCATGGGGTCTGCTCTAGGCCACAAGAAGTATCTAATGCACCAAACCCTTTGATGCCACCCTGGAGTGCAGAGCCCTAGCAGAGGGTCACTCCCTATGGCTCTGCAAACTGTTTCATGGAGTCACTGAAAAGATTTCCTAGCAGGGAATAGAAATCTTCTGACTCCCCATCCTGATTTAGCAACTTTCCACAGTACCTCTTTTCTGTGTATCCTCCAGCAACCTGGGCAGGTGTAAATTCCTGGGAAGTACAAAATTACAGGAGTGAGGCACTTCTGTGGAAGGGAAAGGAGGGTGCTATGCCCTCGATGGGCATGTGGCACACTCTTTTGGGTGCCAGCAGTCAGCAAAATGTGGCAGCATTGGTCTGGTTTGAAAATGTCTGCTGTGCTCTGTGTCCTACATCTCACACAGTCACCTCTCCTTTGCCTTGCCTGGAGAAAGTGTGTCAGCCACAAAACAAACAGACACAGCTCATGGCATCCCACTTTGCATTCCTGTAGCATCCTCCAGCAATCAAAAATTCACTTCCCCAGCCATAGGGGAATATTCATTCATTTCTGTCATGTTGCAGATGGGGAAAATGATGTGTGCAGAAGTGAAATGGAAGGCTGATCATGTGTCTTCCTCCTGCCAAGGGCTATGCAGGAAGTTATGTCTGAGCAAAGAGAAGGATCTGTTTGCCTTGCTGTGTGTGTACTCGTCCCTGCTCTGGCTGCTTCTCCCTGCATGTTGAACATGTTTGTCTCCAGCTTTTTGTTCCCCTCCCAGTTCTTCTTCCAGGTCCATGTACCTGTACCAACTCTCACAGTAATCTCTATACAAAATTCAACCGTCCTGAACTCGTCTGCTATGTTCCCTTCAAAGTTTCACATTGGTTTCCTGCATTAAATACATAAAAAAACCCCAACCAACCAACCAACCAACCACCCAACCATCTTGATTTTTTGGCCAATATACTAATAATGTTATGGTTTTGATTTGCTAAATTAAATATACTCACTTTCTGTTGTGAGACAGAGCCAGGAGCAAAAGCAAGGCAGGTCTAAAGTTTAAAAAGGGTATAAAAAAACTTTATTAACTACACAAAGAAAGAGAGAAAAAAAATTCAGAATAAGATCTTCAGACTACTCCTTCCTCCCCTGTCTTAACTTTCATAACAACAAAACAAACATGTAAAAAAACCTACTTCAGTCAGTTCCCAACTTAAATAGTCTTTTCCAGTTTACTTTAGAGAGAGAAGTTTATTCTTGTCAGGCCATAGGGACTTCTCCATAAGGAGGGAAAAAACCAGTTTTCTCGTGGCTTTACTTTTACAATTTGCATCTGCCTGGGAAAAACTTGCAAGGAAGCTCTTTTTATCTTCACAGCTTTCCTAAAGCTGTGCTTATGGGCCACGTTAAACTCATAGGGTACGTACTTTTAAGATTGAACTGTTCCAAAACAAAAATTCTCTTTATTTCTCTTTCTCTCTGTCAATGCTTCATCTTTAGAAATAGAGATTCCCTTTTTTCCTCGGAGCGAAGGATCCTTAACACAGGTGCTTTTGGTCAACAAT
>VZTT01003506.1:77004-96137 GCA_013400855.1 Buphagus erythrorhynchus
TTTTTTTTTTGCAAAAGAGATAATTGGTGACGTATTAACTAAAGCCTCTGACAGATACAGACCTTCACCTGCATCATGCTCTGGTGTTTTGTGTGTGTGTGAAAACCTCCAGATGGAAGGTACCAAGAACCTTTGGATTCAGCTGTGTGGTGGTGGATACTCTCCAAACCTGGGAAACTATCTGGACAACCATGTTGCAGCTGGACATGGAGAATTTGAGTGTACAGGAAGGTAATCAAGGGTCTGTACTATTCTTAAAATTTTATTTTATTTTTTTTACATATGTGACTCCTAGTTCACCTATTCCTGATTTACTTGACCTGTTTTTGCTTAAGGAAAAGTAATATTGGGGAAAAGATGAACAAATTAAAGACTTTAACTTATCCCTGCTCCACTCAAGTTCTGTCCATTACATGACCTGATGTGCTTTAGAAACCTTTCAGCTAAAATTTGAGTTTAGCCAAACGCTTCCTAGCAACACCAAGCCAGGTAAATGACAGGATGCTGCTGGGGCTTTGACTCAGCCAAATGAGAGTAAATTAGTTGCTCTGCTATTCATGTGTGTCTCTTCTCCCAGTTTCAGTTAATTTAATGCAGGGAACAGTGTATTTTATTTATTTATTTCTTCAGTCCTTTAACACAGTTTGTTGAACATTGCTAAAATCAGCTGTCTCCCATTTCATAACTAGCTGCAAAGGAGTATTCTGCACAAGCACACCTACTTCTTCCCACATGGTTAGAAAGCAAATGAACCTGTATATCAACATCTCCAAGGAGAAGGTTTTTTCCCATGTGAAATCTGATATCCCAGATTTTGAAGTACAGCTTCACTAATGCTAGAAGAGAAGTTTTAGGAGGATGATGAAATATTTATTCCAGGTTCAGACTTTAAAGTATGAGCTATGATTTCTGAGTGTCCAGGGATACTTTGTGATGGTGAGTATTCAGGGTAAATGGGGTAGGAATATCTGCTTCATGCTTTCTTATCTTACAACCTGATTCCTGCCTTCTTATGGGAAATATCTTTGAGCATTATGGGAAAATGCATATTGATTAACTTCCCAATGTATAGCCAAGCTTGTCTGCATTCTCTATTTTTTCATTAGTCACTAACCATTTCTATTAGCAGAGCATTAGTTCCCAGATCATAAATTCAGGAGAGGAGGTGGTGTCCCTCCCTGCTCTGCAGTGGGATCTAATGGCTTCTTTGCTGCAACAATAGAGAAAGCATTTAAAGTAATGTCCCTCATGGATAGTCTCCAGCACATGGAATGACTTTTTTTTTTAACAGCACTCAGTATATTTAGCAATGAAGGAGAGAAAAATTGTGAGCTCTTCTTTTAGAAAGACCATGGTTTAAATAAAGCCCTAAACCATAGTTTTTTCCCCTTGTTCTTTTTGTGCCTTGTCACTGGAGTCTGTGGAAGCCAAAAATGATCATATGCAGTTGATGAGTCCTCCCTGTCCTGTGCACAGCTTAACCTCACCCTAAAAAACATCTCTGCAGCATCACCTGCCTTCAGCAGATCCTGTGACTACTGTACACAGCTGCTGTTGTTTCTGACTGGAGTTACACTCCTGATGGCTCTGTGAACAGCAAAGCAAATACATATGGGAACAGAAATGTACAGAATCCCTTCCCTGCCATGTTAAAGCAGTGGGAGCAGAGAAGGTAAAATATTTAGACTCCAGATGTCTTTATTTGCCAAAATAAAAATTCTTGCTGTAAAATATCTATAAAATGTAATTAAAATTGCCATTTATTTTTCTCACTGTTGCTAACATTGCTGGCAAAATTGAGTCACTCAGTGCTGCCAAATATAGCATTCCAGGTGTAAAACACTCTCAGATGTTCATGACATTTTGCACGTAAATACTGAGTCATTGAGAATGATCTGGTACTATCCATATGCCTGATACAGAAATACTGCCATGAGTGGGAGATCAGTATACACACACAGCAGGATAATGTTTGAGAATGAAAAAAATTATGTTTCTGCATAGTTTCTAATAGAGTTACAGGACTTTTCGTGTACTGATACTTCTCTCAAGACTTTTGTAGAGGAGGGTGACCACAATTTTCCATCCCCTTACTTACTGCTCCATTTCTGAATAGCAAGATGGAGATTTCTTTGTCATAGTGTTTCCTTTTTTTTTTTTTTTAGTGTAGCTGTATGAGGGACTTGCAAACCTGAACTGCTGATGACATCTCAATATACAGAAGGTAACAGCCCAGAGCCTGGTACCATTCTATTCCAGCCACCTTTTCAACCTGCCTTTTGGCTGCTGCTGCACCAGGAAGCAATACAGGCTGTGTTTTCAGGCATCATCATTTCCTGGAAAAATGGATGTGTTTCTGGAAAGCATATGGGAATGGTGCACCCTGCAATTATGCTAGCCCTGGAGAGAGGCAGTGCTTGCTGGAATATTAGC
The DNA here is from genome assembly GCA_013400855.1 of Buphagus erythrorhynchus. Lineage (NCBI taxonomy): Eukaryota > Metazoa > Chordata > Aves > Passeriformes > Sturnidae > Buphagus > Buphagus erythrorhynchus. The sequence goes on from VZTT01003506.1 coordinate 79,438, forward strand.
CACTGAGCTGAGATGAATAATTTCTGCCTGACAGAAGTGAGTGTCATCACCAGTTACAGGAGGAAAAAACATCCTCTCTTGCCACAAGTGTGTGAGTTTGGTGTCAGGCTTGTGCTGGACCATACACTGTGGGCTGTTCTGTGCTTCAGTGAGACCCATGAGGGCCTTGGATCAAGCTCAGGCACCTGCTCTGCCTTCTTGGCATTCCTGTCCTCCTTTATCCATGTGGTGGTTGAACCTCCCATGCTCTCCCACTCTCCTATTCCTCTCTCATTTGAACCAGTGACATTTCATCTGCAGACTTTGTCTTGCTCAATAAAGCAGTGGATGGCCAGGTATATTATACCTGTTTAGAATGGAAAAAAAGTGCTTAACTTCCTGTTTCTCTCCCTGTCAATACACTGAATTGTGCTAAAGCAACACCCCTGACCTGCTTGCTGTAAAGTTTTCTTTGCTTTCTCCCTGCTTTCTTTTGCCACAGGGTGTTTCTTCTTGTCACCATCTTTTGCATTGCATTATTTACTCTGCATCTCCACATCACTTCTCCTTCCACCAATTCATTGTTTTTTCTTTTTTTTTAACAGGTTTCACTTTCTGTTTATTCCTCTTCTTTCTCCTGCCCCTGAATTTCCCTGATGTGTTACCTTGTGTAGGACAACTTCACCAGAGGCATTTATAGGTGCCATCAAGACTTCACTAAATTGTAAGAAGGATGATAGTCTGTGTGAAAGACCATTAAACTGGAAACATGATTTTCTTATTTTGGATGAAAGACAGAAGCACTCCCATTTCCCTGTTCAGTTCTGTGTTCTTATCTGTCTAAGTCAACAAAATTAAGTTATTAGAGAGGCTTGAAATTCATTTATAAAATAAGTAGAATTAGAAGAGATGGATGAATGGAATTCACCTTTCCACACTACAAAAAAATTAAAATCTGACCACTACTAGCAGAATTTTGCATAACATCTTAGATGCTTCTTAGCTTGTAATCCACTGCCTTCTGGGGCAACTTGTGTAAGAACTCCACTGTCCTTCAAGTTAAAAAAAATGTTGCCTGTTTTCCCTTTCCTGTTAGCTGGCCTATCTCTGTGCTCAAAACCACTCAGGTTTTCTTTCCCTCCATGGACACCAAGAGCAATGAATCAGAATTATCTTGATATCAACCTTTTAGACACTTGAAGGTGATTAACACACAGTCACAGACCCACAGACCAAATGATTTCATTCTTTCTTCATCATCCGTGTTTTCAGCACCTGAATCACTCCTGTTGCTCTGGGCTCCCTGCAAATTGCCAAACTCCTTCCCACAGAGCAGTGCTGATCAGCACCCACAGTTCTCTTGCTGGAGCCTCCCTCCTGTCAGGTTCAGTGAATAATTCCCCCAGGCGCCCTAGATAAATGATGGTGTATAAGAAGTCCCTGAGTGCCACGTAACCTGTTTGCAGCAGTGTCTCAGGGTTTGAGTACAGAATACAGGCACTGTGAAATCTGTTTCTGTGTACAATATTCTGGCATCTCCACAACAGTTCCCTGCAGGGACTCTCTAGGCTTGCATTAACAGCAAGTGCCTGATTTCATTCAAAAGTGAAACTGTGAACAAAGGTGGAATTCAGCCCAGATGAAGTTCTACCTTTTTGTGCCCACAGACAGCTGTCTGCCTGGCAGCAGGGTGTCTTAATTCAGCCACTCCAGAGCTATGGCAAGGATTGAGTGCCTAAGGAAAGCCATCCAGGACTGTTGAAGCTGCCTAGGGAATACCACCTCACCTCTGGACACCAGTCCCAGCAGGCAGGATTTTCATTAGGTTCTGTTTTGTGTCTCTGGGTACAACTGAGCTGAATCCTGGTGTCTGCTGCAGGGTGAGCTGAATCTCTTGCCAGGAGCCACAGACTGTGTTGACTAAGGAGCCATAGAGTCCTGTGGAGGTGTTTCTGCTACTGTGCAAGCTGGATTTCTGAAATCACATTTAATTTGGCTGATGGAGGTGCCTTCAGCACATGCCTTTACTGAAATCTGTCTCCCTTTGAGGTGCCCTTGATTTCTCTCCCTGGCAATCTGCAGTTTACAGATCACAGGGCATTACCCAAGTGCTAAAAATATGCACAACCCCATGGACAATGAGTAATTCCCCCATTTGCTCTGCTCTGTCAGTATATTGGATGCTTCTCCACGGGGTACCCAGGGCTCAGCTCCACTGTCCACACACGGAGGATAAATGTGGTTTGAGCTGCCTCTGGATGTTTTTCTGTCCAGGAATATGTGCATGCTGTTTTCTTTGTGCACAAGGAAATGTTCTCCTTCCAAGAAATGCATCTGTTTCAGAGTTATTTATAATGCTGAGGCTGTATAATTCCCTTGGCACTACTGACTGGGTAAACAGGTACATCTCAGGGAAGCAGCACTGGTACTTTAATCACCATTACATTAACTCAGAGCTGCAATAACCTGGAAAATTAGGCTACAAATGTTAAAAGAAAAAAAAAAAAACCATTAAAATTTAAACTAAATGAAAAAGTTACAGTCTACCCAGAGGAGGTTGCTGAAAGTCATGTAGCTATATTTCTACACTGTGAGAAGCTGGAGAAGTCACAACTTTAACAATGATGATGGAGCATATTTGTGAGAAATGTCAAAGATTTGTACTTCCCCTTACTAAGTAATATTGTCCTGTCTTCAGCTGGATGGAAGCAATTGTTTTTGACAAATCAGTGTTGGATGTTTCTTTATCACTTTCCTTTAGGTACCTATGTATCAACTGTTTCATTATTTGGTCCATTTTCTTTCCAAGCATCACAGTTAGGCTGACTCATCTGGATTTCACCTTTCTTTCCATGACAGCACTGTTTGCTCTTTTTTTCTCTTCTGTTACTTTTCCTCTGCAAGATCTTAAAGACAATCTCTTATCATGCAGTGTTTCCTTTTGGTAGTTACTGATGTACCCTGCAGCACAGCTCTTCAGTCCCCCATGGCTTGCAGGCACTCCACTTACTCAAATATTATTTAACTTATGCTGACCTGCTCTTCTTTCTCTGCCCCACTAATTTCAATTAAGTTGATAATCTGATTGTAGATGGTTTTTGTTTTTTTTCTTTTTCCCTTTTCTCTGGTCTGGTTGAAGAAAAAAGGCACCGTACCAAGTAAGAAAGATAAAGCCATCACATAGATGAAGCAGCTCAGGTACATAGTTAGAGACTTAAATAGCAATAGCTGGTCATGAATTACAGGGAGAAATTCTCCCCAGCCTAGATTGCTCCATTCAGCTGGAAAGTGTTACTCTTCCAAAGCTAAAAATGACATAAAAATCAAGGATGGTCTAAGACTCTAACAGTGCTTGAAAAGAAGGGAGGAGCTTGGATAAGTAAGGCTAATGTGAGTTAGTACAAGGCTGACACTTTCCCTGTCTCACAGAAAGTCAGGGAGACAAAGGTGTGGAGACAGAGTGAGATTTCTACCTCTAAAGGATGAAAGGATGTGAATTTATGAATGTGAACTTAATACCCTTGCACTTAGCCTAACTGTGGTTGTCATACTTTGTTCTGAAAGCTTTGTACCTTAAAGGCATAAGTAAATAATGATTTGTGCTGAAAGCAGTGGCTTTTGTCACTGCAGATCTATGCAGCCATAGGCAGGTAAAAGGCAATTTTACAGGGTCCAAGTACTTGATGGACCTATTTTAGCAGATAAAATGAGAACTTGCAGGCTTTGAGGAAGATTTTGGGCTGGAGAAGGATACCCAGAAAAACAATGTCATTGTTTTCTTGGGAGTATTTTGGGGAGATGGGGAAGGAGTCAATCCCTTCACCCACTTACCATGGGACAGAAATCCAGGGACAACCCAGATAAGAGCTTAGACTGATAAAATTGCATATGTGTAGGGTGAGTTTTCATGTAATGAACACTCTACATGCAAGAAAGACAGAAACAGTGACCTTGCATCACTCTCTCTAATCATACATCATTATAACTGGAAATCATAGAATCACAAAAGGGGTTGAGTTGGAAGGGACATCAAGGATCATCTAGTTCCAAAAATCCACAGTTGCTCAATTGTGCTTTGCTTCAATGTGGATCAATCTTTTAGACACCAGATTGAAGACTGATTCATTTGTTTCATAAAGACTCAAAGGTAATACTGAGCAAAGTTGCACTTGAGGCTGGGATATCTCTGTATCTTTGATTATCCCTTTATTTACACTGTGGAATTCTTGAGGCAGAGACTGTCTAGATGTAAATACAAAAGGACAGCAGTTTTAGCCCTGGAAAAGAATAGAATTAAAGTTTTTAAAAATATTGTAAAAATTTTCATAAGCAGTAAATACTCATCAGGTTTCAGAAGGATAATTTACCTGTTTTTGAGCCTGTTTCATTATGTGAATTTGCTGTCCTTGTACTATGAGTCCTCAGTGCAATAGCCTCATCTTAAATCCTACAGAGATTATAAAGTCTTCAGTGCAAGGGAGACTCTTATTAGAAACATATAAACCAGCAAACATTCTACTGGAGCCAAGAATTTCCTCTCCTTACTTCATTAGGTAAACAGCAACAATAATAATGATGAATTGACTAAAGACTGTACAACGGAAAATAAGTCAGAGTAACAGGTTGAATTTAAAACTGATAACATGAATTTGATTATCATCACAAACTCCTTACAAAGACACAGATCAGGATGTGTCACAGTCTCCCAGGAAAAGTGTTAAGCCACCTGTCATTTGTGTTCTTTTTGGTCAGATTAGATAATATTCTGTGTGGAACAATCAATCCTGTATTAGTCCAATGGGAATGGATAGTGATTTTCATCTGTAATTTCAATTTCAAAGATGGATAGAGTGTATTTCTTTGTATAGAAAGTGCAGAAGTTTGTGAAGGGAGTTTTATGAATCTCCTGAGACAGCAGAGATTTGGCTGGAATTAGAAAAGCAGAGGGCAGGGGCAGGATGGAAAAATGATGGTGATGCCAAGAGCTCTTTATATTCAACTATATCTGGATCAATTATTGGTCTACTGTTGTCCTGATAACAGAATCGAGTTGGTAAGGGATCAGACCCTGGACATTTTGTCTATACAATGTGAAAAACAACAAGTAATGAGGAATGAATGCAGAGGCTCAGGCTGAAGGAAGCAGAGGAGATGGGGAAAAAATAGTCTGGCCAAGAATGTAAGTTGGATGAAAGAAAATAAGCAAAACCCAGTTTAAGCTAGGAGAAAACAGGTGAGAAACACAATCCCATCAAGATAAAGCTCTATAAACATAAAGCAGCCCTGCCAGGGGTGTTGAGACTGTCAGGAAGAAAAGCTGCAGTACAGATTTCTCAGGTCTTTTGAGATGGGCACAGAGAAGCTGTGCCCTGCTTACCTGGAGGTTAATCCATGCATTCTAGCGGAGTAAAAAAATATTGATGAAGAAGGTGGATATCTGGTTTTGAGGACCAGAGACCAATTAATAAGAATAAATGCACTTTTCATCTCCAGAACATGGATAAGTTTGTGCCTGTTGATGAGCAGCTATGGTTTGAGATCTGACCAAAGATCAGATATGGATGCATCTTGTAGATGTCCAGCTAGTCCAACCCTCCACAAAAGATAAGGAAAACAGCTCCAGCAGATAACTGCCATCACAGAAGGTGTGTTTGAGATAGTACTAAGAGAGAGCAAAATATCTGGATGTCAAACATGAGGCATGTTATAAATCTTCAAGGATCCCCACACTGATTTAACTGCTGTTTGCACATTCGTCAATAATGATTTTGGAGGGGGATGTTTTTTGTGTCAGCTCATACAGTCTCAGAGTCCTCCTTCTGTGTGGCAAATTTGGAGGAGCGTGGGTGCTTGTGAGTACTTACATGTGAACATTGATAAGGCACTGAGATGGAAAGGATGAGGGTTCAGCTTCAGTCCAGTGTGCCCTGGAGGCCACCAAACAGCATTTGAACAGGTTTGCAGGAAAAAGAAGAAAGCTGGAACAAGTGAGCATCTGCTTGTGCTTGTTAGCTGGTTTAGTTAATGAGAACATAGATGCTCTCCTTCCTCTAATTACTTAGCTCAAGTCGATATCTTAATATTAGCATTAAGGATAATTAGCAGCAAGTTATAGTTTCAAAATACAACACAGTAACATGGCAAACAGAAGAAGGCCCAATTTGTACATCCTTTTACTTTCTCAAAACACAGAATGTGATGTGGTCCAGTGAGCCCACTGAAGGGGAAACTGTCATCTCTAAAATAAGACATCACCACACCAGTTAAAGCAGCACTGTAGGAGAATGGAAGCCTGGGGACAACAGCCCATCTCCTGAGAACATCACATACACTGTACCAGCATCAGAGTCCTGCAGGCATTTTTACTGCAAAGGACAGCATACTTTTAGAGCAGGGAGGAAGATAGCCAGAGCTATGTTACCAAACTGCTGTATTAGATCAGAAGAAGCCACAGCACAGGAAGATCAGAGTGGCATTGTGTCACAAGGCTCTGGGCTCAGCAGGGTCTCAGTCAGTCCCTATGCAGAGTGGAACAACGAGGTCGTGTCCCACACCAAAGGCTGAGTGGAGGCATCCAGGGATTCATAAAGCTGTTGCCTCTGCTTCTACATTCTGCAGGTATCCACACGAGAATACATAAAATTAATATTATCACTAAATCAAGCATGCAAGGAGCTGCTTTGTCCAAGCTGCACAGCAGCCTGCCCAGTGCCCTGGAGCTCTGAGCTGTGCTGTGACTCACACAGGGCAGGGATGGGGATGCAGCCCTGAGCAGCCTGCTCCACCTGACCCTGGCTGGAGCAGGGAGGCTGGACCTGATGATCGAGCTCTAGAGGTCCTGGGATTCTGTAATTCTGAGTACGTTCATCAAAAAGTTCCTGGGAAACTTCCAAGTCACAAGCTTGGTTTATTATTTACTTATTCATTTGTCTGGTTTGGTCTGGGGCCTGGGAAGTCTCATTTAAGGATTTTTTTCATACCTTGACTTTCGTCTCATAAAAACAGAAGAAAAGTACCAAGAACTTATTAGGTCCAGGAAAACAAATTTAATTTTTGGAGTTCAAGAAATGTTTGGACAATACTTCTGGGCACATGGTGTGACTCTTGGGGTGGTCTTGTGCAAGGCTGGGAGCTGGATTGATAATCCTTGTGGGTCCCTTCCAACTCAGCTTATTCTTTGATTCTGTGATTCTGTGAATTCATGGAAAGTTAGTGAGCCAAAGTACGTGATATTTAACCTTTCAGTTCAGTGAGAAGTTTCTTGGTCAAAGACTTTGGGAGCTGTTCTGTGTAACACTTTCAAATTTATGAATAGAAATGAAAGAAACTGCTGCAAAGTCAGTGTCTGCTTCATGGCAGCCTGCACCCACACAAAGACTGGAGTACTGTAATGAGACAAAAACAGACAGAAGGAAGAGTTAGTTAAGAGGATTATGTGGTGAAGTGTTCTTTTATTAGGTTTGTAATACAATGAAGGGTATAATTTACAAGGGCATGTAGTGACAGGAAAGGGGGGAATGGTTTAAACTGCAAGAAGGTAGGTTCAGATTAGAGATAAGGAAGAAATTCTCTACTGTGAAAGTGGTGAGGCCCTGGCACAGGTTGCCCAGAGAAGCTGTGGATGCCCCTTGAAGTGCTCAAAGCCAGGCTGGACAGGGCTTGGAGCAACTTGGGGTAGTGGAAAGTGTCCCTGAGGGACAGGCAGAGGGCTGGAACAGAGGATCTTTGAGGTCCCTTCCAACCCAACCCATGCCATGTTTTTTGATTCTATGATTTACTGACACACAGAAATGCAGGAAGAACGACAGAATTGTATTGCAGTGAGAGGCAGGTGGTAACCCAGGAAGTTGAGATCAATGCAAAAAGTACAAGAAAGCACAGCAGTGTAGCATAAAATTCTGTCAAACCAACCTTCTGATTAATCCATTAGGTTAGACAGGGCCTTTTGTGGTGATTAAAAGCTGCAGACATACACTTGGAAAGTGGGGAGATTTTAAAATCTTCCTGCTCATCCTGTGACTGGGAGCTAAGCAGCAAGAGAGCAGCCAAGGAGCAGCACCTGATGTGAATTCAGTGATGCTTTGGTGCCACAGATGAGCTGATGGGAGCTGCCAGGGCTTATCAGATGGTTGGGGCCTACAGGTGGCAACATCCCAAGAAATGTCTTCTTCTAGAGTTTTCTGAGACAGGTCTTGACATATGTAGAGCAGGAAGACTTTGCAGCCTGGTAATTCTGATTTCTGCTGATACAAGTTGAAGCACAGGCTTTGCACTTTACTATCAAGGCTTAGTCAGTCCAGACTGGTGGCTGGTTTGTCTTGTCCAGGCTGAGTGGATTTTAACTTTGTTTTTTGAGCAACAGTAATCGTCTAGCAGTCAGGCAATTATGGTCCATGTCTGTTTTAGATCAGCTTCAGTTCACAGTGATAAAAAAGTTAGAGTGTAAATTGAACAGTCTGTAAATTTGAAATAAAATGTGGTGTGAAAGATTGCAGGCATGGGATGATAACAGAGATCCCAAACTGTAAGCAAAAATCTTAAAGATCAGTCAGTGGTCACTGCAGAAATGCAGCCCTGTGTTGCTCAGGTAAAGGCTAGTTTTGGAGATAACAAAAAGAGAAAAGCTGCATAATGAGCATAATTAGAAAAAAAGAAGGTGTTAAGAAAATGTATAAAAATAAACCCCAGCAGACCAAAAACTGAGGAAGAGCAAAGTATCAGCATCAACATCACACACCTCCCAAAGGAGAAGGTGAAAAAAAACCCACCACAAATATTATAGTGCCTATGTTAGACACGTCTCAGGGTATTGGCAACATGTCACAAGCCACCTCCCATTGTTCCTGAGTAAGGATGAGAGGGTCAACCATAGGAGGCAGACAGGCATTGAAAGAATGAGCGCAAATATTTAAAAAAAAAATAGTTTTCTTTTGGTTTAAATTATGAAATTTTTGACTGGATTAACCATGGAGTCATAGAACTCCATGTCCCTGTGAGGTATGCTCCCTCCTTGCCTGTAGCAAGACTCTGAGTGTGACAGCTTAGAAGTCCATCATCAATCTGTAAAACAGTACCAGTGAGCATCCTGGTTCTTTCTTTCTGGTTCTTTCTTCTCCAGTTCCCTGGGCCTCACACTGGAGATGTGTGAGTTAAGCAGTGGTCTGGAGAGAGACTGCATGGGAGATTAAATCTGATCTGTCAGTTCTGAGCAATGGGGATATATTGTATGAAGTCTTAGCCAGCAAAAATTTACCTGTGCAGACACTCTGTTGGTATTTCTGGCTACCTTCCTGTCTAATTTATTATTTACCATAAAAGTGTGAACTTTGGTGAAGGAGAGTGCCCTCTGCTTTTCCTCTTCACACCTGCTTTCAAGGTTCTCAACTTCAGTCTGCAGCAACATTTAGGTAGCAGAAAAAATCTTAAAAAAGCAGGAGAATAAGTGCCCCTTCCTTGTGCAAGCAGTTCATGAAGTCAAACCCACATAAAAAACTCTCATTGACTTGAAAAGAGAATTTGTGTATACATCATAATTGTTAACATAATTATTGTTCATAGATGCAATAGGTCACCTAGACTTCTTTTGTGCAGACAGTAACAAATCTGTAATTTAACATGCAGTGTGCAACAGATGCAGCTGAAATTCTCATTTTCATGAGAATAGAGGACTCTGATCGGATTTGTCACTGATATCTGTAAAGGTGCAAATGAAGGCAGAAAACAGAAGAGTTCTGCTCTGAAGAGCCTCTGCTTATACAAGGATGTTGTTTGCAGGCAGTGAGATCTGAAGATGTCTCTGAAAATTATGCATGGTTTTCTCTATTGTATGAAAGCAGCCCATAAGCTGATTATCCCATCTCCATTGTATTTCAGTCTCCAGTGCAATTTGTCTTTTGCTATTCTTCACATATACTTTAGAACAAAATTGTGTATAGTGTTTCTTTTGAAAAACTGATTTTTCTTTTGCTTTTAAAATTTCCTTGCAAAAGCCTTTTTTTCCCCCATGTAATCTTCCGAGAGCCATACCCACTTGTGCCTGAGGCAATTTCTGAATATTTAGTTTTCAAAGGCAAGTGAAAAACCAGGACAGAGCACTGGCTTGAGGGCCTGAAATGTGTCTGAGCATTTGTTGCTCTGTGTGTGTCCACACAAGCATGAGCAAGAGAGTGAGTGTGTGGTTATCTCATGGATTTACTGCTGATGTTTCTGAAACAGCTGAGAGGACTCAGCAAGAATCACCAGAGGATCATAGAATGGTTTGGGTTGGAAGGGATCTTAAAGTTCATCTCATTCCAGCCCTTCTTCCATGGGCAGGGACACCTTCCACTAGACCAGGTTGCTCCTGGCTTTGAACACTTCCAGGGATGGGGCAGCCACAGCTTCTCTGTGCAACCTGTGCCAGGGCTTCACCACTCTCACAGAAAAGAATTTCTTCATAATTTCTTGTGCTGGTTGGGGTCCAGCCCAAACCAGCACATAGCTAATCTAAACCTCTCCCCCTTGTCTATCACTATCTGCCAATGTAAAAAGGTAGATCCTTCAGTAACCCTCTGCACTGACCCAGAGATGTAGACTGCTGTTTCCACGAAGCTTTTCAGACATTTTTAAGCCTGTATTAAAACAAAAAAGATATCATTTTAATTTACACATCCATGTTAATCCACACATTCATGGTAATTTATACAAGCTGGGGTTCCCAAAAGGTTTTGGTGAAAATGTATTGGCATATCTTAATTATTTTTGTTTGACTCCTAATCCAGAGAGTCTGTTCCAAGCTTTGATTTAGGAGAATTTTAAACATTAATACATAATGTTGAATTGCTTACTTTGCCCCATGAGCTGCTCTCATTAGAAAGAACAATTGATTAAAATAACTGCTTAGGCATTTCCATCTCTCTTTTTGCTATTGAAAACTCCCCACCTCAGCAATTCCCTGCCAAAGTGTAAGCACATATCTCTCATCTGTTCACTTCAGTGTGAGTTAGTGAGCTCTGGACCAAATAAACAGAAAAAGACATCAGGGATGAAAAAGTATGTAATTTTAAATGAAAATATAAATCAATAGCCCATTTTCACAGGGATTGAAGAACTTGTCTTATGGACTGTTATCTGTGGGAAGGACCTTGGCAGAGTAAATAAAAAGTCCTGGAGCAAAGAACACAATCTCTTAAACAGCTAATTTCCATAGTGCTGTGCTTTGCTCAAATCACCATGTTAACAGCAAAATGCAGTATTTTATTTGATTTTTATTTCCAGAAAACTCATATATCCCAGTTTTGTTGCTTTTTAAAACTGACACTGGGACTGCTGAATCTTTACAGCCATTAAAGATCACTGTCTGGAAGGATCTGTTAAAACACAGCGTGGAAAATCGTTCTGGTCCTTCTGGGAGAGCAAAGCCCTGGGAGCCTCCAGGAGCATCAGCTCCTCGTTGGAGGCAGGGCTGGCTCAGGATTGTGTTTTCCAACATTATCATGTGCCATCCAGAGCAGTTCAGGATAAAGTAAGAATTTTTTAAAAAGCAAAAACAACAANTGACAAGAAAGAAGTAGAGTCCAAAGGGTTAGAAAAACACAGTCCACAGCAGGCAGGGATCAGCTGGGCTGCCCAAATGGCTGCAATTAACCTCCTGTAGTGACTGGTGTGGATCACCTCCCCTCTGCTGCCTCCACTTCCTCCCCCAGACTGCCTTTTCTGTTTGGGTTGTAAATGTTTGGGAGGCTGTTGTTCAGTGGTATTCAGACTGTGCCCAGCATGATGGGACCAGGAGCTTTCACCAAGTCCTGGTGGCCAGCTCAGCCACAGGAAGGTTGGGGTTGCATGCACTGATCCTGCTCCAGCCAACAGCTGCACATTCAGGCTCTGAAACAGTTCTTGCTCTTTGTGTTTGGGTGTGTGAATTGCCTGAAGATGGCTTTAGAATTTAGTTTGGCTTTGAATTTTTCATTCCTGGATGAAAATGTCCAAGAACAAAAGTGAGTGTGTTCTCATTAGCCCTGATTTTCCCAGATTGATAAACAGACAGAAGGAACATGTACTTACGCAAGTTACTCTTCAGAGTCATAATTTGAGGAATATTTTGAGTCCTGTCTGTGCTGTCCCACGTTATTTGGAGTGATGTAGTTTACTGTGATTATTGCTAAAAGTCAAGGCCCATCTGCTGCTACTCAGAGATTCTTGCAGCTCCCCTGGCTTCCATATCTGTGGCAGAGTAATCTTCCTAACCACTTGATGCCTGTGAGAGGCTACCTGGAACAGAGGCTAGAGAGTGTTAAAGGAATAAAGTAGGTATTTGTAAAAAAGGCCTTAAACAATAAACCTTGGGCAGTACAAGAGCCTGGCCAAGGCTACACCCAAGATGGACTCCAAGTCACGAGTTTTCACACTTTTATAAGTTTTGACATTTTGGGGTTAATTGTCCAATTACAGCTCCAGGTTATGCAGTCCCATCCTCCCAGATTACTCTCCTCAATTTGCTGTTGTTTGCACTTTCTGGGCCTGAAACTGCAATGGTGTCCTTGGTTCTTGGGCTGGAAAAGGATTGTTTTGTCTGACTGAGCTGTGAAGAGAACTTGCTAACACTTTATATGAAGGTCAGAGTTGTATACTAATGCAGTACAGAATCTGGAAAACATGAAAGCTGAAACTTAAGGCATCAGAGTGATAGATGAGAAAGGTGGATACCATAGCCAGAAGGATGATATATCCTCTATTTATTTGCAGGGAAGATGATGGACCTTTCAGAATACATAGTGTATAGGGAAAACATTGGATATTCATTTATCTCCTTGTAAACACTCCCCTACAAAACCAATAAAGTCTCTTTAGTTTAAGACCATGGAATCTTCAAACCAGAAGAGAGAGGGCACTGGTCTCTCCAGTAGCATCAATGACAACAGACATTGTCCTTGGCTGTATAACTGAATTCTCTCCGTGCACAGTCCCATTGTGATCAGCAATCCAGGCCTGGCAGGTTGCACTTTGAATAGCTGGCTTCAGTATGGAAAAAAATGTACCCAGGCATATTTAATTTATTAGTGTATATTCAGCCTGATTAAATTCCAGAATGTTTCTGAAGTTCTCATGTTTGCTTGCTGGATGTCTGCTAATGAATTTATCTATTTCTGCTGGTGCTGATAAAAGCCCAGCTCCTGTAGCAGTTCAAGACAGAAACAAAAATAAATAGGCTCAGGAACCACTCTAAGGCTAGACCCACTGGTTGACAGCAATTGTGAATAGGTTTGCTTGCCACAGTAACATGGTTTAGAAAAACATTGGAGACAAGACTGGTGCAAACATGACATCCATCAGTACATCTGAGGAGAGGCTGGAAATAAGCACTGACATTGCTGAGCATCTGTCAGTAGGTACATGGAGGCATTGGCCAAATGGGAAACATCTGCATCTTCTCCAAATGTGGATCAGTGGAGAAAAAATTAAAATTCTGAAGATCAGGCTTTTCTTTTAAAAAGACTCACGGGTTTGAGGCAGCACAGACCAAAGCATCTCTACTGTCAGGAGATCCATGTAATTCTGATGACCTTGACATGGGACTATGTTATGTGAAAGCAAAGTCTGGAGGTGGCAGGACATGGAAAGGGGACAATGCAGAAGAGCTGGGCATATGTGATATACTGAAGGGCAGTTAAGCAGCACCAAATAAATACAGTCAAAAAATGCAGCAAACTGTGTCTGGTTTAAGGACTTGGAAAGACCAGCCTAAACTCAGGTGCTCATCTTGCTGCAGCAGTGCTATCAAGTAGCAGAAGGGATTCACATCATGCCTTCAACTGGTGCTGTGTAATGATTTCTGGTGGTGAAAGATGAATAATTTAAGAAAAGATTTTCCAGAGTGAATCACAGGGAACAGTAAATACTATACAGAGCCTGATAAGTGGCAAACAGCAAGGTCTTGCAAAACAGTTTTGAAACAAGTGAAGAGATAACATGAACAGAGACCTTGAATTAGACACTAGATGCATGTTTGGCAATGTACCATAAGTTTTATGCAAGTTGGATAAATCAGAAAAAATGTGTCCTTAAGATGAACTTAGGTCACTATAATGTGAAAACCACCCCTGTAGAGCTTAGTCTGTCCACCTCCAAGTGGGACTCTGACCCAATGAACACATACAATGAATTTAAAATGCACTGTGTATCTCTGTTAAGTAATTTAAACCCTACCTGCATTATTGTCATTTCCCAGATGTCATAGGCTGGGTGATCTCATGGCTTTCATTCCTCACTCACATTGCCTTGCTCCCTTTTGGCACAGAGCTGGGAGTGCTGTCACTGGAATTAGGGCTGTTACAACTTGCTGCATTTTCAGCATGATCTTAGAAAAGTTCTACTCCATGCAATGGGTGTTCATAATGTATCTGAGTGAGCAAGATTTGATAAGGCTTGAAGCACCTTTCTCTCAACATTCCTCACTGTAGGCTATCAGATTTTCCTGGACTTAGGCCACCCATCATCCCATGAAATCAGGACATAACATAAATGACTGGGCTTTCAGAGCCCAAACATACCCAGAAACGCCACCACAGGTTCTGCAGAAAATCAGACATTTTCTACTCAGATGTTGAAACAAAACTGTGGAGCATTATTGTAGGAATCAACACCTTAATTGCAGGGCAAATAAAATGTGAGGATTTTGGGGTCATTTTCCCCTGTAAAAAGAGAGCAAATACAAGGTAAAGGACAAGCAGGGCACAGAAGAGAAGCAAGAAGAATCAAAAAAGTGCAGGATGGGTGAAAGATAGATGGAGGAGGAGGATTCTTTAAAGATGGATACTTAGAGTAAGAGTACTCCTCTCTTTAAAGAAATGAGTAGAATATAACACATTCACGTGTGCTTTTTTGGGCATTGGAATCTGTTCAGTCCCTAGGTGCCTGCAGCAATGCTGACCCTAATCTCCCACTTATCTCTCTGTAGGATTTCTAAGCCTTTCAGTTCTCCTGAGCAAGCAAGGCACTTGGTCCCTTCGTTCCCTGCTGTAGCAGGTTGAGTGAACCCCTCTCATCAGGAGGAGGAGGAGGAGGAGGAGACGATTTTGGGAATGATAAAACAACGAGCAAAGCAAGAGCTGCCAGGGAGGCTGGTAAGTGTGGAAGTGATGAGCTTCTTATTGATTGCACAGGAGTCTTGTTTGGAGAGATGGCTGGAAATTTTTACCTTTGAAAACATTGCGCTGAGAAAGCTGAGAGGACAGCGGGAGCCAGTGCTGATAAGAGGGATCAATGCAGAGCATGGGTGGAATGAGGTTATTAATAAGTAATAGGATTCAACTTGGGAGCTAATGAAATAAAAAAAGACATTTTCTAGTTGAGGCATCTCACAGGCACTTGATTGCTATAGCAATGGCAACGGAGAGATTAGGAACAATGAACTGTACAGCAAAAATGGGCTGAAAATCCCTCCTCGTGGAAGCATCTAGTTAAAAGAATGGCTAAAACAGAACAGTTTTCTAGAAGAGATGTATTTCAGGATATTTAACATGGGCTGTGAACAGGAACCTGTGATTTTTGGAGCATGTAAAAATTGAAAATTATGCTTGCAAAAAAAATGCCAGGTAAGTTTGCAATCTCAATCTTTCTGGTTATTATGAACAGTGTGACAATTTCACACAGCTGGAAACTGGATGTTTAGGCTCTACAGATTTCTTCATCTGCATAGACTGTCTCCCATTATACAATATGATCTTTCAGCCTTTGTCATCTTTCCCTGAAGGACCACTTGGTATCATCTTGAGAGGAAGAGGCCTGTAGCTATGAAAGGTGTTTAATTTTCTCCACTTTATTGAATCCCAACACAGCTGAAGGAGGGTAGACTTAGTCTGGATGTCAGGAAGATTAGATATTAGAAGACATTCTTTACTATGAAGGTGGTGAGATGCAGGAACAGGTGGCTCACAGGTTGTGGACTCCCCTTATCCCTGGAAGTGTTCATGGCCAGGCTGGATGGGGCTCTGAGCAACCTGGTCCAGTGCAAGGTGTCCCTGTCCATGGCAGGGGGTTGGAAGAAGATGATCTTTAAGACCCTTTCCAAGCCATTCTATGAATCTATGAATGTCTAGTCTTCCTATTCAGTCCTCTAGGATGGGTACAAAACCAAGGAGAGGTCTATTAAACTCTATGTACCTTAAAGATGTATCTACAACTGTTCTGTATCCTTTCTCACGACATTTCTTAGGATTTTTCTATAAGTAAAGCATGCTTTTAGCTTTCCATGATGTATTTGTCTTGAGATCTCCTGTATCTTCTGATAGATTACATAATTGCTACTAAAATAGACCAGCTTATCCCAACACATACAGAACTCTAAAGCCAAGCTGCTAATAATAACCACCATCAGCTTTTCACTATCAGGGAAAGGATTCAGGAGAAGTTTAAGCCTGATTTGCCTAATTTCCTTAAGGAGATCTCCAGGATCAATGAATTGAACAAAGAAATTGATGGGACACAGATGAGAATATTGGTCTTATTTCTGCAGTATGAAAATGCAGACACAGATGAGAATACTGGTCTTATTTCTGCAATATGAAATTGCAGATAAGGAGGAACATCCCCCAAGGAGATTATTACACACAGGGACCTTGTAAACTAGAGGTGCTACCAGGTGGTTTTCTAAGTGAGGAAAGCATTTCAGGTGCTTATTGGAGTGTGGCTCTATGTTAGGGGATTAACCCTTTGGAGCAGTGGAAATAAGACACACAGCTACA
>VZTT01003506.1:96997-123316 GCA_013400855.1 Buphagus erythrorhynchus
ATGGTCTTCTGGGAATGTTTGCTCACAAACTGACAGAATAAGACCATTAGACAAGAACAGCTTCCTCCACGATCCAAACACTTTTCAGTCAGCATCTTATTTTTATGAGATGATGGTTTGATGTTAGCCTTAAGACCACAGAGATATTTATTTAGTCTGCTTGCAATGTGGGAACCATATCAAGACACTTTATGTTCTTGAGTCTGAGCATTTGGAGATTAAGAGCTGATATCTGCTAATTCCTTCCTTTTTTTTTAATTTTTTTTTTTAAATCTGTCATGATGGAGTGGACCAAATGTCCTGTGAGGCACCAAGAGGGCTTAATTTTTAATTATTTAAAGCAAGTTAGAGATGTGGCTTAAGCCCAACATTGCTCTGGTATAGACAAGGAGAACTAAAATCCCTGTATTTAATATACAGTTTATATACACCTCCACTACATAAGGGGTTGTTCATTGCTCTAAAATGGCTCAAGATCACCTTAAATGATGCTGACAACCTCCCCTGATTCCCTTGGATACCTTGACCCTTCATTCAACAGTTCCTGGGAGGGAGATGCTTAAAAACAACCCTGACCATGGACATAACTGAGGGTAATAAGATACACATTGTACCAACTATTTAATCAAGGCAGCAACACTCATATGGTCTAGCTGCCAAATGAGATGTCTAGACAGGGTAGTGGGCTGGGCAGGATGTGAAATGAGTAATAATTCAGACCTGAAGCTTAAGGATGGAAATGATCAAGGTAATTAATGACAGTAGACATGGAAAATGCCTCCCTGTCACTATGGTACACAGTTTCTCAGGTGAGGAGCTCTGCCAGGGGATACAGTGCAGGGCCATAAAGGAGACAGAGAGCAAGAGCAGGACTCTCTGTAACTTGGTCAGAAGATAATGTCAGGAAACAAATATTGTTTCAGTGAGGCCTCCTTTTCACAGGAATGATGTCCCCTCCTGACTCACTCTAGGCTTCTCCATGCCTCTATTCTTTTCTACCAGAAGCACAAATATCAGGAAGGACAGCCAGCAGAAGACTCCATTGAGAGGGAGCCCTTTCCCCTGAAGATGTTCCTAGGGATGGGGAATGAAAAGCCACTCCTCCTCCACAGCTGGTGGGTTCATATGGGGCTTTGACAGCTGCTCTAGAGGAAAGTGTCACTGCTCATGGCAGGGGGCAGAAAGGTCCCTTCCAACCCAAACCATTCTGTGACTCTATGATTGTGTGATTCTATGTATTTGTGCTTTTATCTCCTTTTCTGAGTTACTGATTGAATGTGCTAATAGCATCTAAAGCTATCGAGAGGAGCTGATATTTAGTTATTATTCAAGCCTATAAAAAAGGAAAGAAAATGTATCTGAAGATGATTAGAGAGCTCCCCTTCTGCCCCCTGACTCCCTAAGAATCTGCTGTTAATAGCTTTAACTTCCCATTATTCTGTGATAGGATTTGCCTTTCAAAGCACTCTGACTAGATAAGACAGTAGGCTGCTGAATTAGAATAAGCAATACAGGCACACAAAAGATGTGTGGGTGTGCCAAGACACACGACCTTGATGGCTAAGGAAGCCTTCATCAGAGGAAACAAATTCCAAAAAGCATTCCAAATCTTACAGGGAGAAATTGCCTCCTTCAATTGCAGGGATCAGGAGCAGAAGTTGTGGTGGGACAAAGCAAGGAGAGCTGCAGACCTGAGACTCAAGGTCCATGAGCTAAGAACAGGATGAGGTGCTAAACAGTGCTAAGAGAAAGCATCTTAGTCTTTGGCAGACAGTGCTAGTTTGGGTGACTTTTGAAGCTGAAAATAAAACTTTTGGTATAGACAGAGATATTTTTAACAGACTAAAGATTTTAATCCTACAGAAACTAATGAGTGCACATTTCTACTGATGAGGAAAACCCTGTGTTTCTTCAGAAAATCAGGAGGAAGCAAGACTCTACTGACACTTGAATTTGAGGCCTTGCATGGAATTTTGAGCAGGGGCAGGCTTCATATTCACTTTTCTTCACTTTTAAAAATGCTTGAATGGGTTGTTTGCACATATGTAGTGAGTGAGCTTCACTGGATCCTCAGCTGAGGAGCATATGGAATGCCCAAGAGGAATATGTGTGGGAGGTATCCTTTTTCCATAGCCACACATAAAATGGGGTGAAGACTACGTACAACTTGTAGAATTATCCTGGTGGATTTGAAACAATCCCCATCTTGATTCTGCCTCTGTTGAAATCAAGGGCAGTACCATCATTGACTATAAAAGTGACCAGAATCAAGGACTTCTGGGATCTGGAAGGATTTCCTAGGTTAGAGCTCTGTGTTACAGTACAGACATATGATTTTGGATAACACTGAAGATTTCCTTGCTGTTTTTCTTCTAAAACTCACCAAAGTGAACAGAAACATTTCCACTGAGAGATTAATTTCACAGCTCAAGGGCAGAACAAACCCAAATTTTTAGGAGGGTCTTCAAACCTATGGATAATATAATTACCTGGATTGGTGTTATGGACCATACTGGAAAAGCTCTAACTTTAAATTGTACTCTCCAGGAGAGCTGAAATTGTCTCCATGACCAGCTCACATAGCAAAAAGGTCCTTGTGCCTTTGAGGGACAGCAGCTTACCTGGAGAAGCACACAGCTGCCTTAGTCCTGGCATTGTGTTGGAAAGCTGCTATTTTTCCAGTATTTGTTTGTCCTGTGCAGTGAGATGTGTTTAACTTCCAAGAGAAAAGCTGTTTTGCTTTACATCCTAACTCCTGAGTGCGAAGCAATTATAATAAGAAGGAGAAAAATAAATAAAATAGTGGGAGATGAGCACAGTCATCAATATTCCTTTGGAGCTGGCAAGCTGAATTCAGAAATTCCACAATGAAATGAATAGATCTTCCTCCCACATGAACACTTGGTCTAATGGGGGCATCTGCAATTAAGGGTGTCCTGGTCATTGGCCAGGTCACTGGAATGTCACCAACACATAAAAGTTCAGATGCTTCCAGGCTTGGTGGATTGGGTGCTTATTCCAATAACTTGGTTCCATGTATGTGAGGAGACAGAGTGGGGAGCCAGTGCTGTAGTTGCAAGCAGCTTTTGTTTGGTTTAAAGTTGGTTGTCTTTTGGCAAAGAGTTGAACACAGTCAGGGTGAGGCAAAGGGTCTGTTGGTGTTTCCAGATTAAGTAAAATCAGCTCCTAAGTGTTGAATAAAAAAACAGCTCTTGGCTGATGGACTAGAAAAAGCTTAAAAGCAGAAGTCACAAGTGCCAAGATCTCATACCTCATGATTCAGAAGAAATAAAAACTGCTGCTCTATGGCATTCAGTGGTACATTAAGTGTCTCCAGGACAGCACCAGTGATCCGTGTGGGCAGGATCAGCAAATTCTGTGTGGGATATTTTAAGATTTTTGGTCCTAAAACAGGACCAGTTGCAATTCTTGCAACAACAGCTCTTTGACATGTCAAAGAGAGGACAGAAGAAATGCAGTGACGGATCCATTAAGTCTTCAGTGACCTTTCAGTAATAAGCTAGGTAGCATAATACAGCTTAGATTCCTGGGCTCCTAAGGATGAGGAGCAATTGCTTGGTGAAATTTGATTAGATTAGAGATTTATTGGATTTTACAAACCCATCAGTATCCTAGCCAAATATCTCTGCTGAGGTATTTGTACCCACAAAGCTGCATGGGTAAAAAAACCCAAACAACATAACACAACAACTCTCTCATTTTCTTGATGCTGGGATCAGTAAATGATACAAGACCCTGAAATCTCATCCAAGAGGCTCTCAAAAGCTCCTGCACTTCCCCAAAATACTGGCTGAATGTTGTGCCTGAAACCAGACCAGAAATTCAGTAAGCCCCCATGAACTCTGTACACCACAGGGACAAAATTTTGGAAGGGTTTTTGGCTCCTCATTGCACTCTGCTTAGCCCATAACAGGAGCATATGGATGGAGCCCTGAGTGTAACGCAGTTATTAGGCTAAGTTTAATTATTGCACCTTTACCCCACCAGGGAACCTACCTGGTTTTATTACAGACTCTAAGCTGCAGGTGACACAAAATTGCCCAGTGGTCTGTAGTTACCTTAAGGAGCAAATGGAGTAAGAATTTAATTCTCAGTAGCTCATGGATAAACTATCTCCAGTTTTCTTCAGCTGAGACAAGTTGATTGGGGAAGGTCCTACATCATAACTTGTCTGCCAAAGCTCTGCCCTTGTGCTTGAGCCACTCCAGAGGAACTCCTCAATACAGAGACATGAAAAAAACTTATATTTGTATTTAGATTATCTTCTTCAAATTGGGGAAACAGCCTGAAATTGCTGCTCTGGTTGATTCCATTTGAATCTTTAGAGAGGTGTTTACCCCACAGATCCAAAATGAAATCTCTTTTGTGGCAAATGTAAAGTGAAATAATGCTAAGAGCAGCCAGACCCAGTGAAGTCATTAAATCTTCTACACCCCAAGTGAGCCTGGTTTTGAGAGGTTTAAATTATGCACAGCAGATAACCCCATCCTTTAAATCAAAGGAAATGCCTTCATTTTCTCTAAACTTGGTGTAAAATAGTAAAATTAAAAAAATAGTGTCTGGGAAGGTTGGGATCTCCCTGATTAGGATTTTTGGGGGGTTGTTCTCTAGCCAGAGAGGTATTTTATTGGTTTCTGATAAATTTTTGTGGTTTTGTTCAGTGAAAAGTGGTTCTCATTTTGGCAATATCACCATGTTATCATGCTTTATTTGATTGAGTAGACTTGAATGGACTTTGCTCCTATGGTAACAAACTTCTAGCTGGAATTGTTCTTAGCTTTTTGAAGGTGCTATTAACCATTGTTCCCAGTGGCCTGGTTCTCTCTGTGACTTTCCAAGACTGAATCTCAAAAATGTCAAGGTTACAGTGGGCAAAGTGAGTGAGTGACTGGGAAAATGAGATCAAGCCTTTTCCCATCTTTTCCCTAATCCTGGCCTAGACTGAAGCAACCCCAGCAGTAAGAGGCTGCTGTACATCCTGGTACACCCTGCCAGCCTCAATGGTTCCTTGTGGAGGACAGTGTCAGCAGGATCCCTTGTGTCCCACCCTGTCCCTGCCTGTGGCACCGTGTCCTGAGCCCCGTGGTGAGCAGAGCTCTCGTGCCAGCTGCTGCTGGGATCTCTGGCTGCTCCCCACAGCCTTTATCTCTGTGCCTGCATCAGCCAGCCAGGTGGGGTTACAGCTAAGATTCTGGCAGTATCTGCAACTCTGAGGCTGTGTTTAAGGTCACATTTCTGTAGCTGTGCTTGCCTTCATTTAATCTTGTTTGCTCTGACGTCAATGCAAATGCAGCAGCAAGCCCAGGCTGTTAGATGCTCTCTCTATTATTATGTTTTTTTCTCTCTCCAATCACTGCTGGCTTCTAAAGATTGAGTTAAAATTACTATGGGGAGGGGTGGGTTGTTTTAACAGTGCAGCAGCTATTGTGTTGGCATATTCTACCCAAATACAGAGTATCTGCATTTAATAATTCTGTTCAATTGATTCTTGTTGCAACAGCCAAAAAGCTGAGTTCACTGTGAGCTCTGTGTGCCTGTATCCTGGTGTGATTCAGCCCTGAATGCTTATGTATTAGTCCTGCTTATTTTATACATAAACAATTTACTACCTTCATATGAATTAAATTTTCATGACACAGATTAATGAATTCTGCCCACCATCTGGAACGTCCTACAGCAGTCACCAAACTGCTGTAGGTGCAGGGATCCACATGTCATTGAAATGTAGCCCTTCCCAGATCAGAGCACAGAAACTGAACAACCCTGCAGCACTTTAGGACCACTGGGCAGAGTGGAATACACCACTGTCCTGCTGAAGCCAGACATAAATTTAGGTTGAAAGAGGTTATAGCTATTTTCTCAAGCAGTGCAGCAGATTTAACAGACTCTCAATTCCTAAAAAATATCTAAAGGACATCCCTTGATTGTGGGGCTCAGAGATATTCAGTGACTTGTCTCTGGCTGTGGACTAAGTCCATACAAAAGGTAGAACAGTTCCTACATTCCCTGCCTGCCCACTGCAATCCTTCTAAAGCACCCTCTGTTTGAAGAGCAAAAGGCAGAAGAGACAGATAATAGGCTTGAGGATAAAAAAAGTGACATCAAAATCCTTCAACATCCATGTCATTAGTGGATCAGAGGATGGGCTGTCGTTGATTCTTCTGGCCTTAAATGCTACAGCATTCAACAAGGAAATGATAAGTTTTCAGGGAATTGGAAAGCTGCGGCCTTTCAGGTCATGTTTAATCATTTTTTCATGAAGAATCTCTATTTGTAAGATCCCTGCTGTCAAAGCATCAGTGGATTAGCAGGACTAGCAGGTAATTCTGCTTTAACATCAATACTGGTATAACACTATATGCTACCACATTTTAATAGGAACTTGTGAAAAATGTATTTAAGGAGTGAGAGTCTGAAGTGAATAATAGCCGTAGGATGTGAATAAGAAAATTATCACAAAGGGAAGAATTCAGGGCCCATCCCAGCCATTAAAGGGCTGGAGTCTCCTTTGCAGGCTCCAGAGCACTGTTGGCTCCCTGGTCTGAGCTCCTCTCCTTTACCTTTAGCCACTGGAGCCACAAAGTCACTGAAGTGGGACAGGATCTCCTGGAGGATGTCACCCCCAGTCTGAGGTGATGTCTGAAGTACCTGCTGTCAGAGACTGTGGGCTGGTCATTATCCAGCACTGTGGAGGGTGCCTTGGGCATCCACCTCAGACTGGATTTTAACAGCTGAAGAGGGCAGAGCTGGCTCCTGTCCATTGTTCACAGCCTTCAAATAGTCCCAAATGTCTCCCCAAAGCCTTTCCTGCTATAGAGAATCCATAGTTCTGATGAAACTCAACCTGAAGCAACCCATTGGGAGTATGTCCTAGCGAAAACAAGACAATCCTGGGCTAGAAACAACCTCAAATCCTTCTGTTAGAGATAAAAATGTGTTTTTATCTCTTCTGTGGAGATAAAAATGTGTTGCAGCAAAGGGTAAGAAAGTGAGTGAGGAGCTTTTAGCCTCATAACTGGACATTCTAGAAGATTTTGGCAGTGAAGCCAATTGTATTAAATTGTCCTTGTCAAAGGGTGCATCCAAAGCTGCCCTTACTACCAGACCATGCAGTCATGTCATTTTTTCACTTCTAGCCTGATTGGCCAAAAGAAAGCAAAAATAGGAACAATTCTGGCAGGAGAAATGATCCCCCAGTTCTGTGGGGAGATGGCATATGTGGACTTGAGGGTCTCTGAAGAAGTGAATTTTCTATCCCATATGTTTAAGAAAAACAGTGGCACTGCTGACACCTCCTTTTCAGAAGACAGGGATGCTCATTCTTCTGTTCTGAATGAAATATTGCCTGGCAGAGCTGAGACAAGGTGCTTGTCTCCCTGGGTATTTCTGAGTGCAATGGATGAGTGGCACCCAGAGAACAGGCAGATTGAGTGATGGCAGAGCTGCTCTCCCTGGCTCCGAGGTGCTGCCCTCTGTTATCAGTGGGACAGGGCAGGGTAACACATCAATTCCTAGGCATGAGCTCCCACTGCAGCAGATAGCTCCATCTCTCTGGATTTTACAGTGCCAAACCCTAAATTAAGAAAAAAATACAGCAAGGGAAGAGCTCAATCTCTTTGTCTGCAGGTTCTGCTCGTGCTGTGATCTTTGTGGGCATGTAACATAAGCAGGAGCTGGTAGTTAGCAGGAAATGCTTCATTTTTCATTTCTGCTTCTCTTCCCTCACAGCAGTGAAAAGATTTAGGCTTGTGCTGTCAGACACACACCCCCCCTGGTCAGCAGTGGTCCAGCTGCATGCACAGGCCTTTACTTCTCACACAGTCTTGTTGGGATGGCAGGGGTTTGGAGATGCTCAGAACTTCGGGAAATCAAACTCCTTATTCTAACAACCGACACTAAGATTTTTAAAGTTGGAGCTGGAATTTTGAGTTACAGTCTAGATCCTTAAATAAGTTGGCTGAATTTAAGGAGTCAAATCCAATGCCACTATTGAAAAACAGGTAATTTATTTATATCTTAAGTCTGGATTTAGAAGTCTTATATTAGTTGCTCATTTTTTATAAATCTTTGTTGCCATCTAAATAAGGAACAATGTCCCTATTTAGAGGTGGAAGTTGGAAAAATTAGTTTACATGACTTACTTGTCATTAGGGCTGGAGTTCTGCATTTTCCCTTCTTTCCTTCAATATTGTAAATCCCAATAAGAAGCTTCCCAAGACTGAAGTTGCTCAGTAAAGCTTGGGAGGCATATGGGAAATCTGGAGACTCCATGGTTTGGAAATTGAGTGTGCCTGCAAGGGACAATCTGCTGTGGGTTTCCTGGAACTCAAACTGGTCTCCTCATGAATTCCAGGTGGAGCTATTAAAGTAATAATAACATTAGGAATAAGAGTGTGCCAAATTGTACAAAATTGGGTAATTCCTCTTAAGATCCACCAAATTTTATGAACAAATTTGAAATGTTTTCACAAAGCATTCTTTTGGGTTAATTATTGCAAATACTAGGTTATGCCCCAGACCTTCACTCACCTGCAAAATAAAACCCAAAATGTAAGTACAACTCCTCTACAAGCAAAACTTGACATAATTTTCAAGTAATTATAGATTTTTTCAGGCTTTGATTATTCAACAGGTACCACATTTTATAGAGCAGTTGTTTTCTGAAAATTAGGCTATCTGGAATTGAACCTTTTTTGGAAAGTAATGTAGATTCATTTCCCCTGTTGCTGAGTAATTTATACTCTCTTGTGCCCTATGGTTCAGGAGAGGGGGTCATTACAAATTTTCAGGTGAAAAGCACAGTCACAGAGGGAAAAACATCTTCCCTGCCATCCCATGAGCAGCTTGTGTTAGAAAAGAGATTTTAAACCAGTTCCCTGATAATGAGATGGTTTTCAGAGCACTCAAATCTCTTTTCTTTGTTCTGTTTGGAAACTCTTCTTGCTGCCACTGCTGTTTTAAGATACCAGTGGTGCAAAGGGAGTTGTGGCAGAATGAGACATTATCTCTGGATCCTGCTGAGGAAACACAGCAAGAATTTATTTGTATGAAGCTCCTGTAGTCACCTTGGTACCTGTTTGTTCTGGGATCCAAGACAGCCAGGTGTGATGTTAGCACTGTGTTCAGTACTGATGATTATGAACACGGTTATGTTTTATCTTTCTCAGCCCTCTGACCTCCTCAGACTCACTGACTCACAGACAATATAACATTCTTAAATTTTTTTTAGCACAGCAAAAGATGATATAAGTTCCTGACATTGCAGGTATGATAATGATGCCATCTGACAAAGTGCAAGGCTGCATATTTAAGGCTTTTCTGGGAATTATTCAGGTGCTGGCTCTGTTTTCTGCATTGTTCATTCATGATGAACTGAGCTATTTGCTGTACATACATAATCTGCAGTGGAAGCAAAGCCATTCATCCCTAGATGTTTAAACTGAATTGTTTCTCTCCCCTGATGAATGACAGCATGTGTAATGGATCTCCACATGCCAGAGGGGTTTTCAGTGGCAGAGCTTCAGGCATCACATGGAGAATTAAAGCACACTGAAGGCTTGTTGTTTATTTTGGAACTGAACTAAAATAAAATCCACTCTGGGAGAAGCTTTCAGCCAGATAAGCTGGAGGATTTGATCTGTGAACTTCCCTTCTTAGGTATTTCTGTCCTCCCCTTTGAACTGCAGCAAGCAGTTGATACACGTGATGATGGGAAGGAAAAGCATCAGAGTTGTGTAACATCTGCTTATCACTGCAGATTATCCTGTAGCAATGAGATTAAAGCTTCTTGTTATGTAGGAAGAGTTTGGGATTTAGAGTGGTGGTTTTGTGTGTGTGTGTGTGAGCATGTTTGCTTTCTTTTTTTAACTCTTATGAAATGTACTATCCATTTGGTTTCATTGAGCAAGGAGAGGAAACCTCAGGAGGGTGACTAAGAAAACAGGGATTTTAAAAGGAAGTGAAGATTCATAGGATGGTTTGGGTTGGAAGTGACCTTCAAGAAAAGATAATTCGGACCCCCCTGCCATGGGTAAGGACAACTTGCTAGACCAGATTTCTCAAATCTCCATCCAACCCGACCTTGAACACTTTCAAATTTTCAAAGGATTCCCTTCAATCATGATATATCTATGACCATGTATGCTACCAACCAAATATTACCTCCTGGCAAGTATATCCACGACAGGACTGAATTGGTGAAGTATTTGGGAGCCATATGGGGAAGTGACGTGCATCAAGTAGTGGTTTGGATCTCAAGCCCTGCAGAGCTTGGTGACAGCACAACAACCTGCTTCTTTTCCCTGCTGACAGATTGACTCCCTGGCTAAAGTCCAGCTGGTTGTCAGGTTATCTAAACTCAGGCTATGTGCTTGGCTCACTTTGGTTCCCCATTTTTGCCAGGTGTGTGCCAATAGGAAACCTCAGGGTGCCTGAGGCTGCTTTGTATCTGTCTGATTTCATCAGATGTAGAACAATACAGGTGAGGACCAATTCTGGAAAGGAGCCTCAGCTCAATCCCTTCTCTTTATCCAGTCATCAAGTTGGTATACAAGGTTTCTGTAAGACTCTTCCAAATCTCACTTTTATCCTACAATCATTTATTGCCCTGCAATGAGCAGACTCCTGAAATCAAAATTAGTTTAAAATGGTAGAAGCACCTGTCTCTAGGGTGAATACTAAGATAGCTTTAGAGGGACATGGGATACCTGTTTAAAAGGGACACCAAGTTTCCTAGATCTGAAACCACTGCATGCCAATATGCCATTTGGGCATATTGTAAATTTAGTTAAATAGTGATATTATGGCACTTCTATTTCTGCTGTCCCATTACTGTGAAGTTTATATCAGAAGGATCAGCAAGCTGAGACCAGGAAGAAAAGGGTTTAAATTACATGAAGGCTGTGGTTTCTAAATAAAGGCTGGTGGTCCCTTTGATAATACCACTATCATAATACTTTGATCCAGAGGACCTGAAGCAGTCATTCTTTACATAGGTCTCTCATTGACTGCAAAGGGAATTTTGGGCACAGAGCAATTACCTACACAAGATTGGGCCAATTACTTAATTAAATTTTAAGTGGGAGTATATACATAGCAGATGGACATTCTGGAAGGTACTGAGTAATGTGTACATGGGAACAGAGGATGCAGCTTATCTTGCACATTAGCCTTGGATGGGGTTTAAGTGTATTAACATTAAGACTCCAGTCAGATTTAGGTAGTGTGTAAGATTCCTCCAAGCCTTCTTAACATGTCTGAATTTTCCTCAGAAGAGTGCAGCAGAGAATGAACAAATCACTGTTGTCTGAAACCAGCATGAGAACAAAAAATGGTCATGGGTAGAAAGATACATTGTCTAGGCAGGTTGTTCTATAGGCCTGGCTAGGTGGCTGGGTTTTAGAGAAGTACTACATTTTTAAAGGCAAGTAAAAGTCTTTTTAACCAAAATCTTTTCCAAAATGATAATGCATTGATACTACATTGCTTGCCTTTTCTTCCTTTCCCCTCCCATATCTCCATTTTCATTAGAGCTTTCATTCTGTCCCATTGCTTTATATGCCTATATTTTAGTACAAGGGCTTATTTGTGTTTATTTTATTTCACTTCACATTTACAGAGCTATGGACAGCCTTAAATGTTTTCCTGGAAACAGAAAGAAATGGAAAGGGCTATTCACAATGATACTAAGCTTGGGCACTTAAAAAAAAAATCCCACCAATAACAGTGAACAGGAATTAGCAAAACTGA
The DNA here is from genome assembly GCA_013400855.1 of Buphagus erythrorhynchus. Classification (NCBI taxonomy): domain Eukaryota; kingdom Metazoa; phylum Chordata; class Aves; order Passeriformes; family Sturnidae; genus Buphagus; species Buphagus erythrorhynchus. Next base: position 108,767 of record VZTT01003506.1, read on the forward strand.
CTTAATTAGATGAGATGAAAGGAACTCATGTTCTTCATGGAGGTGGAAAATCCATAATTTAATAAAATACCTTTGTGATAATAAGGGCTAGAAATCTGAGATACAGCCAAGAATATTGTTTCTGTCTCTCCCATAAAATGTATAGTGTGTACAAAGACCAGAGTGGGAATGCAAAAGTTACCTTAGGGAAGAAGAGTTCCTTGTTGGGCAGAAGCAAGGGCAGACCCCATCTCTGATGCTGCCCATGAGTCTGTCACTGCCTGTGCAGGATAGAAAGTTGAACAGCAAAGACCTGTTTACCATGAGATTCTTATATTATTGACGATAATAATTACTGGTTGTTGATTCTTATATTATTTCCCAAACATGCCATAAAGTTTCTCTGAACAAGGGCAAGTAAATAACTCCAGGTTTGCCCCATCTGCCATTTAGCAGTGTCTTAATACCCCAGAAACAGAGTTTTTGAAACTGAACAATATCCACAGTATTCTGAACAAATCTTAGCACATTTCAGGGTATTTTCCATTGACATTGAAGCAAAATCATTATCAGTTTGTTGGCCTCTTCTTTATGGAAATGTACCTCGTGAAACTAGGCAGAATTTGGGTGGAAATGAAGGAACTTACTCTGCCCTGTAAAGCACATGTCAGTATATGCAAAAGTCCAGATCACAGAATGTCAGAGGAAAATAAAAGGACCCATGCCTGAACCTCAGCTAGCAGCTTCCCCAGACTAACATTTATCCTCTGGTATTTTCCATGTTCTTTAGAGGCCCTAAACTTGCTTTAAATCAGTGAGTGCAATGTGCAGTCTGGCCCTGCTCACTGCCTAGAAAGGACTCAATATTTGGGACAGAGTAGGAAGAGGAATGGTAATGTTTGAGTTGCACTGGTGACAGACATGGAGGAGACAAGCCCTGATTCCTCAGCTGTCAGGTTAATTTATTCTCTAGATATGGAGACAAAAATTGCCCTTTATTTTGGATTACCCTGGGGTGAGGCAGTTTAAGGAGCACAGTGATTAGGGTTTAAGGTTAAGAGGAGTACACATCATGGGACACCAAGTTTTCACTCTTTTCACACTTCCAAACATTGCATAGAAACATAACTGAGGGTTAAAACAACGTAAGAGTGATTTCCACATCTATTTGTTTCCTTTCAGAGTTCCCCAATGGCTGAAGAAAATCCCAAGTATAACTGCACTGTCAGTGAAGTCACGATTGTGAACCTGCAGCCTGAGAAAAATCCAGTTCTCCTCCTGGCAGGAGGGAAGCCAGGAAGTGATCACAGAAACCTTGGTTTCCAGCCTCCTCCTCCAAGGATTTCAGAGAAGAAGCTATGCCAGGGAGAGAAAAAATTGTGTCCAGAAAAGGTGAAAAATGAGGGAGTTTTGTCTCCCAGCCTGCATCGTGCAAATGAGTTGTGTGGCACAGAGAACATTACCCTGAAGAGACCAGTGAAGCTGGCCCCTCTGGAGATCCCAGTGGAAGTAAAAGAAGCCCAGCTCCAAAAGATTATGAGCATCCAGAGAGAAGCCCAAATGGCTGCCCAGAAGCTGATGGTGATCAACTCCATCCACAATGAACCCCATGTGAAACGGGTGAAGAATCTGGCTCAGGGGGAGCTGGGGAACCTCCAAAAGATAAAGCTGAATGAGAAGGCTGCTCTGGAGAACAAAGATGATCCCCTACCCCCTAAAAGCAGCAAACCCCTTGGAGAAATCCAAATTATTTTGCCTTCAGAGACAACCTGTAAGTTGACTAAACAGGCAGGTGCTGAGGAGGCTCCCAAGACGCTCTGGAAGCCATCAATCCCCATTGTCCAGGTGTCTGATGTGCACGGAGAGTCCAGCAGCCCTGACAGCATCCCTGACCCCTGCCAAAACGCTGCCCGGCGCCGATTCAGAGTGAAACACATGAAAGAGCAGCAGGAAGACACCGGGAAAAACAAACCCTTAAAGGCCACAGATCCAAGTGTGGGAGAAGGCACGAAGCAAACTGCAGGTCAGCGGACACAGAAAACCCTCAGTGATGCCAGCAAGCTCATTGAGAACATGTCCAAGAAGCAGAAGGAACGAGGAGCAAAGCAAAAGGAAATGGATGAAGCCTCTCTGGTGAGGAGGCAGTCCATTCGAAGGATGGCCTTGGGAGACATCATCCAGGTGGATGATGACTGAATGTCACAGCACAGATACCCAGGAGGATGGTTTAGACTGACTGCTTAGATAGAAGTCTTCAGAAGAGGGTGTGGAGACATTACTAATCCACCAAGTAAAACTAAGGTGATACTATTGAACAACTCTGTTTCTGAGATGCTCAAACAAGTGGCTCAGAGAAAATAACCTATTCTGCTTAACACTAGAAAGACCTCAGAAATCCAGAGCCCAGCATGGAGTGTAACTTATCAAGACACATGGACCGTGCAGAAAAATCTGGATGTGGACTGGGAGGAAGGGATCAAGAGGAAAACAGGAACCTAGAAAATACTGTGTCTGGGGTTTCTGCTCCTGAGAATACTGCCCTTGTACTCACAGCTGTGGCAAGTTTGTTTCAGAAAGACAAGATTAAAATGTTCTTCATCTCTACTCTTGGCAGAACAAAAAATAATTAGTGTAAGTTTAGCAAGAGACATTCAAGTCAGAAAAGGAGAAAAACTTTTAAGGGCAACAAACACTGAAGTATATTATTTACCAAGATGGGAATCTCTGTCACTGAAATTTTTAATAATGCATTAGGCAAACACCTGCCAAGGATGTTTTCAGATGAATTAATCCTTCATTCACACACAAGGACTGGATGATCTGTAATGTCCTTCAATCTCAATTTTCTCGTATTATATGGTTTATCTGTTCAGTTGTCCACTTGCAGGACTACTAATTAAGCCATGTAGTGCAAAAAGGTACAATAAATGCAACTTTTTACTTTGCACTGATTCTTCTTGTCTTACAGCTCATGCCAAAATATTCGTGAATTCTTCAGAAGGCAGCAGAAACTGATTTCTCTTGGTTTCTTCAGGCTTCCATTTCTTGTTTCACAGTTTCTTGGTAGATGGAGAAACAGCTCATCCAAATATTTTTGATACCTTTATTTTTTTACCTTTTCTCCTTCTGTCACTTTTTAAGATCTTAGTCATCTTTTAAAGATTGAGTTTGGGATTTACGTGAAATATGGAATAAACCAAGCATATGCAGTTTCAACTTAGTCCCCCTTAGAATCTTTTTAGGGAGGAAAACCTATTTCATGGGGTTTAAGATAGGTATTATGACAATTTGGCAGAGATTCTAACACAGTGTAACTATTATTAGTAAGGCTAACATGCAATAAAAACTGTTTTAGAAATTATTTTTACAGCAAGAATTAGGATGTTCAATGATAGCTCACTTCTTTGGTTTCTTGATTTGTTCTTGCTAAAGGTGATCAAATGATCTTAGAACCTGGGACTTAAGACTTGCCATTAAAAACTCAGGAGCTGGTAAAAATACATGGATGTCTAGAAAAACAGAAGGTGGGTAGAAACAGCAGAACTCAGTCTTTAAACACGCTGGTGTTGGTGGGAGATGAGAAAAGAAGACAGAGCAGACAAGGGCTTGAAAAATATTTAAGTATTCTTCTGCATTCCAACAATATCAGAAAATGTTAAACTTTTTTTGGATTGTTTATTTCCTGATTGCTCTCTTAGTAAGAGAAAATCCACAAGCCAGAGGTTCTTTTGGAATTTGGTCTTGAGTGTTTCTTGCTGAAGAGAAAACAGACATTGCCAGGATTGAAACTCTGCCCAGGCTTGTCACAGCAGCAGTAGCTGTATTTATACAAATCAGTCACCCTGTGACTTGCCACCACCTTTATCTGTCAATTTTCTGTGCTGAGAATACCTGGGGAATGGGGGCTCACAACTATGCAGACCAGATAATTCAAGGTGAATAAGGATTTTTGTAGTAGTTGAACACATAACTTGGAATTAAAAAGAGATGTTAAGCCAGGAATAAAAAAAATATGAGAGGTATGTCCTCCTTGTGATAGCTGGGCAGTCAGGAGAAATAATAATTTAACTAATAAACTCAACTGCATCTCTGACTCACTGCAGCTACTAAATTGTGAATGTGAAACTGCAATTCCCATGTACTGTGTTGTTATCTAGCATGTTCCCAGCTAGAAAGTGTTCCAGACAGCATTAATGGGATATCCAAAGAAAATGCTACTAAGATTTGCAGTTTTCAGTAGAAGAGGGATGGCATGAGAGAGCAGCTGAGTTAGGCTGGGCCTGGCTCACCTCAGAAGCAGCTGCCTTTTGTTAAGCCATGATGTAAGAAGGTCCCTCAGATGGGTGTTTGAGGCCACCTGGTTGAGTCTCCTGCCTTGGAAATACAGTGACAACTCAACCAGGATGGACAACTCCTCCAATTGTCTGTGGGATGGCCACTACAGGTGTCAGAATGACTTTCTGTTCCTCTACTCTTTTACTGAGATCTTTTAATGCAAGTAAATGCTTTAAAACAAATTTTTAAGGAAAAATCCTTAAAAAAAAAAAAAGTCCACATTAGGTGATGCTTTAAAAAATGTGAACCAATGAGACTGAAAAGAACTTAAAGGTCTCAACTTTCTCCTATGGCTGCAATGATAAATTGTTATTGGATGCACAGGTAGAAGACTTTTGATTGGGAAAAGGGACTAAAAACTTTTTCATCTCCAGTGTAGCAAGGTCATTGAGGAAATGGTATCTCCAGGACTCAATATCCAGCTTTACATGGAATTTCATGCTCTGTGTCTTATGCTCCAAATAGCTTCTTCACTTACTGGAAAAATGTCAGGGGACTAATATGAATTCTGGGAAACCTACCTTCCATGAGACAGGCAAGAAGTTTGACTTGTAGTTTGTAGAAGGTTCTTAAGGAGAAGGACAAAATATAAGCTATAAATAATTTAGCAGAAGCTGAATCTTGAGAAATTGATGTAGGAATTGGGTTCAGCATTTTAACTCCAGCTGTTGTCCAATATAAATGCATTCTGCCTTGGCTCTTTGCACTGCCTAGACCTCCCCACCACCACTTATGCTGGCACTGCTTCTCAAACAGCAGCACAGTGATCTGGAACAGTGAATTTAACATTGAAAATTCCCCCCAAAGACGAGTGTTCAACTGGGATCTGCACCAGGCTTGATTTAGTGAGTTGTTTCAGTGGTGCTTGAGTCAGCTTGAAGGAGATGAGAACAGGGAAGCACACATTAATTCTGGCCCAGTGCTGGGCTTCTGTCATGCTGAAGTGTATCTAAATTAGACTCTAAAGGCAGTAAACTACTGTGTTGAAGTGCCAAGGGTCACAGTGGGCTCTGTGACATGCTACAAATACTTGGAAAACCTGAGCTCCACCTTCAGACTTCTGAGACTGAAGAAAAATGGTGGCTTTGCCTTAGAAATGCCTGTCCAGTGTTTGCTGCTCCCCTCCCTGTTCTGGATCTGTTCATTCTTCTGCTCGACTATTCTATTCAGTGGGAAAAGTGATCAAAGTCATATTTTCCATAACATCAAACTGGATCAGTGTGGGAGCACCAGGGGAACTCTGGTACTTATACAAACATGATACCAGGATGCTCCCAAAGTATTGCCCTTTTCTAGTAAAATAGGTGTGACTTAATGCTACCTAATGCTTGCTAGTGTGTGAAGTGAGAAATGAAAAAGCAGAGCTGTGCACACATAACATTCTGAGGTCAAATGCAATTTCAGAAGAATCCCATTGAAAAGGCAAGATTAGGGCAAAGAAGGCCATGTTTTTTCAACTTAACTCTGGCCACGTCAAGGGGGGTATCATGGAACGGGAATCAAGCTCTGCTCCCAGTTAAATGCTGTACATGGAATATCAGTCACTTGAGTCAATTCAGTTGCTCTCTCTTCAGACTGACATCAGAAAATGACTCAGGAACTTCAAACCAGTGTTTGAACTGTGGATGATGCAATCAGTGGAGCTGAGATTTAATTGATCTGTAAAGATGTTCTCAAATATTGAGTATAAAGGAAAAAAACGTAGCAACTTAGTAATGAGGGGGATCAATTCTTACACAAATAAATTTAATAAAGGAATAAATGTGCTTTAGAGATTCATATCCATGTCTCATTCAGTAGGTTTTTCCAAGAGAAAACCTCTTTGATTGCATATTCCATTGCTCTTGCTTACAATGTTTTTGCAACTCAGGAACCCAGTGGGTGATTTCATTTGTGTAGTGCAAAAACAGTTTCTATCCCTTTCCCCTAGGCTGTAAAAAAGCAGGACACAAAGATGGTCTCCACTCCAAAGACTTTTTAGCCTCAATGTAAAATAAAGAGGTAGTGGGCAAACACAACAAACAGTGACAAGTGGCACAGTGAGATCCCTTCCATATCAGTCATGAGCAAAAGTTACAGACTAATGTCACAATCACCTAATTTAGGAATAGCACATGTTTCATAAACAGCTCCTTCCACCCCCACAGAGTCTTAGAGGCTTCACAGAACAGCAGGATAACACTTGCTGGGATGAGAAAAAAGGGGTAAATTCTTGATTAATTCATCGACCTCTAGAGCCAGACATGGTCCCTCACTGGAAGTGTGAAGAGATAACTGGATCCCAGTCACGACTTGTAACAGATGGGCACACCATGAAGTAGCCAAATGTCTTGGCTGTCCCCTATGACGTGTAGAAATGTCCCTGAAGACACTGCCTGGGTATTTGTTTGCAGTTCTTTCTCCTTTCAGTCAGCAACAGGATAACTCAGTCCTGGATGGAGGGAAAACAACAGAGAAGAGACTCAGGAAAGATTCAGAAAGCTTTTAGAGATGAGAACATGAAAGAGCACACTTTTCTTTAAAAAAACCCTATTTTTAAAAATCTTTATTGTTGCTTATTATTGGATTCTCTTTGCAATTGCCTTTACATTTTATGGGATTGCCATATGGATTTTGTGGAGAATTACAGGAAATGACAGTCATCAGCAGATGAGAGGAAGGGAAAGGGAGGAACCAGAAACTCAAACCCAAGAAGAACTCCAGAGACACTCTTCATTCTGACTGCTGTTAGTGCTTGATGTAAACTTTCCCCTGTCTCTTCAAATTGTAAAAAACTAGAAGTTTTAAAAACCCCCAAGTCTCCATCTTGCAGTTCATGTCAGTCTGGAGGAGCCTGAGTCAGGCCCACTAGTAATGGATCAAAGACACTGCACCAGGTTCTGTCCATGCACTTCTCTGGGGTGAATCACAGGGAGCAGGATCCCACTCTGGAATCTGTGATCCTGCTGGCACTGCCTGACTTTGAGTTTAAGAAGCCATAGGGTTCTTTCCAGAAGAGCTCAGTAACTAGAAGCAGTAGGGAAAAACCTGCTACTGAGATAAAAAACTACTAAATTGAGATTTCTAGTTATCAGTGTGGGGCTGGGATACAACAAACACTGGCTCTGATTGCTCCTGCTCCTATAACCTGTGCACACTAAACCCTTGGAAAACAGCCTTACAACTTCAGGAACAAGCTGGCACTGTGTTTGCCTTTGAGAACCATGTGCTAATGCTTTCAGAATGTTTGTGCCAACAGGTTGCCTTAATTTTCAGTGTGTGAGAGACATGATTTTAAACATAATGGCTTCCTCTGAATACTCACCGAGGCCCTGGTGGTGACATGCTTTCAGGCAATTGCAGCAGGAATGTCAATAAAAGGAGCAGTGCTGGAAAATCATTAGCAGGGAGTACTTTTAACTTTGTTCCTTGAAAACATTGTCTTCTACCCAGGCAGCTTGCTGACACTTCTATCTCTTGAAATTTATTGTAACAGTGGAAGTTGAAACTGGCTCAGTTAAAATAAAGGATGTGTGGAGCCGCCAGCTAAACCCAGAAGCAAACTCAAATGAGCTGTTAGAAGTACAAAACACACAGTGCCTTCTTACTCCTCATATTTATTTTCCTGCTAATTCTTGGTGAAAAGAGGGACAGAAGCTGTGAAAGGTCCTTTAAGTGTTCCTGGCCCAGTAAGGAACAGAAAACAGCATGCAAGCATCAGCCACGTTTTCAGAGCAAGAAGTCAAATAAAGCTGAGATGAGCAAAGAGTACAAGAGGCCTTGGTGTGACCAAGACTTTTTGTGTGGCTTTGTAGTTGATGGGAATCAATCAGCAGGATTTGAGTGAATTTCTGAGGTAACCTTTTTACTTAGGCCTCCTGCAGTCACACTTATCCAGCTTCTGACAGACAGCTGGCCAGAGATTTATTCTGAAAGTACTGCACTGTGTGTTAGAGATGAGTCAAATGCAGAGGGAGAGATACCTCAGCTCAGACTGGAGGCACTAAAACACCTGAAAAGCAAACCCCAGAATGTCCTAGGTGGAATTCACTCAGGTTGTGTGAGCTACATCCTCTCTACAATGCCAGCTTCAGGTGACTTGGCTGACTTACTTGGCTTGTGGTTGTTTCATCCAGGCTGCATATTTTAAAATGTAGGTGCAGACTTGGCATGAGAATATGGGGGAAAAATTACTGAAGAGTTGTTGCTTGATGATTAATTACTCAGTGAAGAGGGAAGTGTGGTATTCCTGTTGTTAATTTGCTGCAAAATGAACGTTTGGGTGGAGGTTTTTACTGTTTATTTGCATTTCCATTTTGTCCATTGAGGTAAGGAAAGGAAAATCCCTTACCAATTACTGTCAAGGGCAAAACAGATTTGAGACAGAAAAAAAAATGCATTAAAATAGATTTTGACAGTGAGACAAAGACACGAATATTCAAACAACACCTTCTCTCCTCCCAAGGGTCTTTCCTAGTCCCCCTCCTTCCCTTCACTCCTGACTCCTCTGCACATGGGGCACAGGGGTGGGGATAGGGCAGCAGTCAGTCCCTCTCAGCCCCTCTGGGACACTCCTCCCTTGTCCCTGCCCCAGGCTGGGCCCTCTCCTGGGCTGCAGCTTCTCAGGAGCAGCTGCTCCCCTTGGAGCTCTCCATGGCAGCAGCTGCTGGGTATGGCAGGTACACCCAGAACACTCCAGAGCTGTTCCAGGATGCCCACGTGGATGGTAAGGCATCCTGAAAGGGATCATGCTGTGGATTTAGTGTCTCCTCAGATGCCACTTCTTAGCTGTGAGTGTCTTTTTCCATCTATGAAAAGTCCCAGTGGCCACACCAATGCCACTGGATGCACAGAGAGAATTCCTGACACTCTTCCCTAAATACAAATTCCAGTGATAATTCATGGTCTATTCAGAGAATCACAGAATCACAAAACCATTTAGGTCAGAAAAGACCTTGAAGATAATCCAACAAGACATCAACCCAGACCTGCCAAGCCCACCACTACACCTTGTCCCTAAGTGCCACATGTACCCAACCAGCAGAGCAACCTCTGCATCAGGGCCAGAAGGAAATAAAGCCAACCACTTTAATAACTTCTTGGTCCCAACAAACCAAGACTGCTCTATTAGGAACAGAGGTGTGGAAGATTCTTTTTGTTTTTCCTCTTAATATTGAGCATGCATTTTCATGCCCCTAATTCAATTAATGCTTTTCCATCATCACGTTTCCTCTGTTCGTGTTTTGTTTCATTTTAGAGATCTGTCAGAGGAAGGTAATGAAAATGTAAGCAAGACAGCATTGTGTGGGTGGGAAGCAAACTTTGGTGTTAAGTTAAAAATCACAGTTTGAGGTCTGGGTGCACTTCCAGAGGTAATTCACTTGGTAAATCAACCAGTTTGTCCTATCATCAAGCTGTCATTTCTAAGCAGTGCTGCAGCAGGTTACTGCCAGACACTATTAAGCAAGTCATTATTATTTCAGCCCCATTAGCTAATGGGATACACCTCTCTGCCCAAGGAAAGATGTTAATCAGCTTTGCCTTGAAGCACTATATTCAGCCTTTTGCTTCTGAGATATCACTTCCTACAGCATTACTAAAAATCAGCTCAAACTGTGGGGTAAAGGGCAGAGTGTTCAGGGGTGAGATAGCATGATCCCTTCTCCATCTGACTCTGGTGGCAAGTAGCAAAGACAGGCAAGGGACCAGGAGCTACAGATTCCATCAGGAAAAGGATAAAAATACAGTCCTAGTTTCCAAGTTAACATGGTGACCAGTTTGTTCCACCTGCCTCCTTCCTCCTTCAGTCACTTTTGCAAACTGAATATATGCACTGAAGTTATTTAGGTGATTTTTAATTTTGATAATTTCCCTGCTGGTCTTGGTAAGAGACACACACACACACACATACACACACTCTGCAGGCTCCACACATATCCAGACACACAGATCAATGCAGAAAGAGATTATTTTTGTTGTTGTTGTTGTGGTTTTTTTTTTTTTTGTTTGTTTTTGTTTTCTTTTTGTCAACATCCCCACGAACACACCCAGCACTCATAGAAACATGAGCAAAGATGGCTCAATCCTCTCCTCCCCTCTAGCTGATTAGGATTGAAGGCTGCTATTGAAATACACATCCACAATGTGGATCTCACCAGCAGCTGGTCTGCCACCTCCCTCCTACTCAATAAGCAGCCTCTGAACCTCAGTNATGTGCAAAGAAATTATTTTTTTTGTTTTTTTTTTGTTGTTTTTTTTTTTTTTTTGTTTTTGTTTTCTTTTTGTCAACATCCCCACGAACACACCCAGCACTCATAGAAACATGAGCAAAGATGGCTCAATCCTCTCCTCCCCTCTAGCTGATTAGGATTGAAGGCTGCTATTGAAATACACATCCACAATGTGGATCTCACCAGCAGCTGTTCTGCCACCTCCCTCCTACTCAATAAGCAGCCTCTGAACCTCAGTGTTCTCCAGGTACTGGCACCCACTTCTCTCATCCCAGTCACCAACCAGCTCACCTGGAAGCTCACTGGTACTGACATGTGAATTTAGACTAGAGAGGATGGCTGGAAATAGGATTTCTTGAGGATGTAGGACAGATTGTATTGGTCAAGCACTGTCAACTCACCAGTAACATGGTAACGCATATCCAGCTCCTTTCTCCTGTATTTCCTGGCTTTTTTCTCCCCAGTTCAACTTAGTACCTCCCTTTCCTCACTTTCAATTCTTCCCCTAATCATCCCATAATTAATTTTGCACATTTAAATAATCCCCTTAAAGTCTTACATCCTAAATTTTACAAAATCTTAAAATGCTCTTCCCATGTTAAGTCCTGTATCCCTTTATGCAAACACACTGTTCAGGTGGCTTGGCTTTCTGTGGGCAGAATGTCTGTGGCTGGCTCCTCTTGGTGGGCTCCATTCCAGGGTGGTGTTCCAGTTCTTCTCCTTCGAAGATCTGTTCATCACTCTGGTATCATTGTTCAGGTTCTCAGCATGTAGATAGATGCTGCATCTGTGCTTGAAGTTTTGTGCTCCATTTGCTCATCATAAATGTTTTCACCTCCATCAGCATTTAGCATCTGTCTAATGGTCTATTTTTAAGGTATCTATGCATAGTTTCCCAATTTGTTTTACCAAGTTGCTTATTTTTCATGAAGTTTGAAGAAAAAAAAAATGGGGTTTTTAGTTTTTCAAACATCAGCAAGTGGCTGTGTCCTGCAGCCCTAGAAAGGGTTATTGCAGCAGCACTCCAGTAGATGGCTGGCTTCTGTCAGGAATAAAACTTTCCCAAGGAAAACATATCATGCAGCAGCACATTTGCAGGAAAGAGCAGAGATTTATTTCCTTCGGCTATTGATCAATACAGCAGCTCTCTTTTCACTCTGGATTCGTTAATGAAAACAACCCTGTGGATCTCAAAGAAGACAAATATGACAAAGCAAAGCAAATTGCTGACATGAAAAGATTCACAATGCCCTAAAGAAAAGCCACTAAAACTGGTTCAACTCTCCTTTTTAAGGACTGGTACTGCTAAACACAGAACCACAGCATCTGCTGAGTACAAAGGGACCCACAGGATCATCAAGTCCAACTCCTGACCCTGCACAGCACCATTCCCAACAATCCCACCATGTGCCTGAGAGAGTTGTCCAAACACTTCTTGAGCTCTGCCAGTCTTGGGGCTGTGACCCCTGTCCTGGGGAGCCTGTTCAGTGCCCAAACACCCTCTGGGGAAGAACCTTTTCCTAATATCCAATCTAAACCTCCTGGACACAACTTCAGGCCATTCCCTCAGGTTCTGTCACAGGTCACCACAGAGCAGAGATCAGTGCCTGCCCCTCCTCTTCACCCTACAAGGAATTGTAACTGCAATGAGGTCTCCCCTCAGTCTCCTTTTCTGGAGGCTGAACAGATCAAGTTCGTGTTCTTAACAGTTTTATTCTGGATAAATTTTTTTAATGTCATGCTAAAATAAGTGCTGCTCCCCTTCCCTAGGACCAAAGGGAAAAGGCTGAGTGTATCTCAGCAAACAGATTTGATTTGTCTCAGGAGAAGGAAAGATTAAATAAGAATGGTCAAGTGAGATGATCTTATAGTTCTTGAGCATTTAGATACATGAGTTAAAGTGGGTGTGCTCAGCAGTAAAGAAAGCAAACCTTCAGAAACTGGAAGCTGTTGGACTCAGGTTGTTTCAAACACAAATGTGCCGTGAAATCTTTCAGCTTGCTGAAATCTTTCAGTCTCACTGCATGCAAAAGTAGGTAACCAGCAATTCTTCCCAACTCTTGAAGTAAAATGGGGAAAAAGGGCCCTGAGTCCAAGTGTCATAAAGGACATACCTGGAAGCCCATCCAGAACTCACTCACTGGTACCATCACTGCTGTCTCTGCAATAACTAAGCTGACAAACAATTTGATGTTTGCCACTGCAGTCAATAAAGGGACAAAGTTATAACCAGGGAGCCCCAGCTGTGTGGTGAATCACAGAAAACAAGGTTTAATGGACTTTCAGAGACTCCCACCTAGTCCATGTTTCTGCTCCATACAAATCTGTCCTAGTAATGCTTTTTCAAATTCTAACTCCCACCCCCCCCAATCTATATTTTCAAGAATAAATATTTCATGACTATTTCTTTCTGTGTTTACTCTGACAGTTTATCTCCCTTGAGACAGCTGAAACCCACTGCTTGTTGACCTAACCCAGATGGGTATGCAGGAAAACCTACTGCCTTTCTCCTTTCAGCAACCTCCTACATATTTCAGGATTTCTGCCATGTCCACCCTCAATTTCCTCTTTGCTAGGCTAAACAATCCATTCCTTTCAATCTGTTTGCTTAGGTTATGTTTTCCTGAGTTTTGAGCATTCATCCAGCTCTCTGAATAATGCCCAGCTCAGCCACTTTATTCTTGTAATTTGGAGCCCAAAGCAGGACACAGCCCTGAGTGTGGTAAAAAGCTGATGTTTAGGAGTCCTGGATAAACAACTCTGAGTCTGCAAATGAAAGCACCTGTTCTGCCACATGGCTGTTGTCACTAAAACATGGACTTTTTTTTTCTTTTTTTAGTATAATGCTCTCTCCAGGTGAAGAGGTGAAGGGATTAAACCTATCTGCCTGTATTCCAAGAAACTCTCTAGGAATTTTGATTTGGAATGTGAGCAAACCCATGAAAGCAGATTGAAAAATGTACTCTGAAAAGTATTTTGAAGGCTCTCTTTCACATCCTAACTGGATGAAATGAAAAACAGACCCATAGGTCCTCCAGGGGGGTATTTTCTGTCTGATGGTTGTCATCTTTGATAAAGATGGTCCCATTAACCTCATAGACAATCACTGTGGGTTGCTGTGGGCATGGAAAAGTGTTTTAATCCTACGAGAGAAAGAGATTGGCTAATGTTTTAAAATCTGATAGATTATGTTCTCTTTTAAAAGCCTGGTATAATCCTCACTCGTGAAGCTTCATCAGGTTCTCAGATTGATAAATTTCAGGATCCAGAAGTCTGTGACATCCCATTAAAACAATTTATTCATCTTCTTTAAGAAGCAATGGACGAGCAGATACAGGGGAAGTGACATAATGATACTTTATGACTTATACTGGCTTTGGTAAGGCCTGATGTGACATTTTCAGATAAACACAAGGAGTAAAAGATGACAGGTGGATGACAGATTGGAAAATCACTCCCAAAAGTATCAGTCAGTTTGAATGGAGATGCTGAATAGGCTTATAGCAGAGTCTGTACCGAATCCACAGTTACTGATATATCTTCATTAAAGACTTTGATGACTGAAGAGAGTGAATTTTAGTAAATGTGCAGCTAACACCAGAGGGAAAAAAGTTGAGAAAAAATTATTTCTATTTATTTATGTCTATTTATGAGTGGATGACTATGTACAGCTACTGACATAGACTTATATACAGAGACTCATTAGAGAGGTGTGAAAAAAGCAGCAGGGCTGACAAAAGCTTCTGAGGATATGAAATAAGAATACTGAGGGGCAACTCAATAATGCTCTTCAGGAGAAACATTTTAGTGGGATGGGTTGTGATAGGTCTAGGAGCAATAATTTAAAACTAAGAATTAAGGAAATAATAATTTCTGAGGGCAGTCATCATTTCCCAGGTTAGACAGGCTTCCACTGGGATGGTCTGACTTAGCAAGGTCTCTCTGTGGGCAAACCCAGCCCATGAGGCACTTTTATTTAGTTCACAGTTTTACTCCTGCAGAAGACCATTCGAGCAGTAAATGTCAT